>JAJAGP010005700.1:0-29845 GCA_025084515.1 Ancistrus triradiatus | reverse complement strand
TTGAATTCACTATTCAGATATAGACTGATCAAGTGTTGTTGTTTCTTTTTCCTGGTTTCCAGATCGGCCAGTGAATTATTTATATTTTTAATAATCGATTTGGTGGTGCCTCGTATTTCTTAATTAATTAATATATATTTTAATTAATAAAGTTTAATTAAAAATTAATCCAATTAAAGTGTAGTCTTAGTTTGCTACACTGCAATTTGTCTTACTAGTAACTCACTACGTCGTAATAAAATAGTTCATAACATTGCACCTGGGGATTTACTACACAGTTGATAAGTTGCACATAGATACACCCTGTTAGTGATATTAAAACTGTGATATACATGTTCACCATAATTTCCTGATATTAACTCTGTGATATACATGTCATTACTTCAGACTGTCAGTTGGTATTTCCTTGTTTGTAGTTAATAAACTTGTCATAACCTTTTGAATTTACCGTTTTGTGTGGGAGAGATTTTTACATTTACATTTACATTTACAGCATTTAGCAGACGCTCTTATCCAGAGCGACTTACAATTGATAATCTTACAATCCAAGCAATTGTGGGTTAAGGGCCTTGCTCAAGGACCCAATAGTGGCAGCTTGGCAGAGGTGGGATTTGAATCCTGGAACTTTTGGTCCATAGTCTAGTACCTTAACCGCTAGGCCACCACAAAAATTTTTTTTTATTCTTTTATTTCAACCGAGGTCGAGAAAAGCAGAACTGCAATCTCACTCTTCAGATCCAGACTGAAATTTGCCCATATCAACTTCCTGATTAAATTTGCTTTCTCTCTTTCAGCTGGTTTTCTGGATTCACCAGTACTAAAACCATCCGGTGGTGCCCCATTTGTTCATTAAAATGAATCAATTTAAAAGGGTAGTCAGATTCTGCTACAGATGTTAGGTGGCCTAACCCATCATTGTGACCCAAGAACATTATAAATGACTGTGAAAGACATTGGACATTAATACAAAGACTGAAAGTGTACTTACCAGTTTCCTCTAAAGAGAAGTGAAGCGAGTCACCCTGTGCCTTTATAGACCAGGGAGGGGCTACATTGAAGCTGGGACACGGAGTGTACCTGTGGATATGTGTAAAAGAAAGATCATGAAATCATCTTGGTATAGCTACACAATTAATGTATACTCACCTGTGAAGCATGTGCATATTGAGTATTTTACCCAGTTATGTCTAATCATTTAATGCTTATGACTTGCTCTAGTCTACCTGTTGCCCTTTTCTTATGTTGGTATAGTTCAGGGGTAGGATACATAAGGGTACATAAGGTGAGGTAGGACAGGTAGAAGTGAACAGAATAGAGACTGAAAGAGTGGAGGTTATACTGTGTCTTGAAGTAGAATAACTGTAAAGAGTGTAAGAGTGTTTCACTTTGTTTATTTTTGTATATGTCCTTTGTGTGTTAAAATAAACTACACCTCACCTGACAACTTAAGGACTTGCCTCACACCTTCTCATTCAAGAACTCTGCCATTCTTCCTGGTTATCAAGTCGGCTGTGGGCTCGCCTCCGCGCCGCCCAAGGGTGCCGTCACCTGAGTTTTGATAATGCCACTTCCGGCTGGCGGCCATCACATACTATTTATAGCACCAGTTTTGTTTGTTCTTCACAAGGTCTCGTCAGTTTTGACTTGGGACTGTTACACAGCTTTCGTCTCTCAGCTTATTGTACAAATAAACCTGCACTTGATTCCAGCACCTGCTATGGTGTGTCATTACAGAAGACCTTTCCACTACATGGAATCAGCAGGTTTAAAGGAGCGTTTAACCCTGCAGGACTAGAAGATGGAAGAGATCACACGGCTTGTGCAAGAACTGCTCCTCTGTACGGCTCTCCCAGGGTACACCGAATCTCCTAGGAATGAGCTGCACACACCCACACAGGGGAAACGGTGAAGTTAGGTCGAACACACCTTACCAGACAGGAGCGCTGCAGGAGGCTCCAGAACTGGTTGTGTCTCTACTGTGGTGAAGCTGGGCATGTGTGCGCTTCCTGTCCTCGTCAAACCTGAGTGGTATAGTCTGTGGATGTGAGTGATCTGACCTTACCTGAGATAAACAATAGCTGCATGCATGTCTGGGTGCAAATACTGTGGGATTCAGAGTCTGCCTGCCTTTTGAGCCCTCATCGACTCGGGAGCGGCCGGGAACTTCATCAACTGGGTCATGGTGGAGAAGTACAGACTTCCAGTAACGAGGACCAAAGCCCCCTAGTGCTCAGAGCCATGGACAGATGCACATTGTGGGAGGACTCAGTGAGATAGAAGACACAGGAACTCCAATGTCCCACCAGCATGCTACATGCTACACCTCATTCTGGGTTACCCCTGGCTGGTAAAGCATCAACCCAACATTTCCTGCAGTAGTGGGGAGATGGTCGGGGGATCAGTGCTTCTCTTCCTGCCTTACGCTGCTGGTCCGAGGGACATCGGTGGAGAGTCCCCTCCATCAAGGGCACTGCAAAGTGTCGCTTGTTATGCTGACCTGGCCGACGTCTTCTCCAAACAGCGGATTACCACTGCACCGACCAGGGGATTGTGCCATATATCTGCTTGCAGGTACTATGCCACCCAGGAGCAGGAGTTACCATCTGTCGAGGGTCGAAACAGAGGCAGTGGAAAGATATGTGGAGGAGACCCAGAAACTAGGGTATATTCTTCCCTCCACCTCACCGGCAACTGCAAGCTTTTAATTTGTAAAGAAGAAGGATGGTGGACTTCATCCCTGCGTAGACTATCGAGGTCTTAATGTCATTACAGTAAAGTATTTATACCTGTTGTCCCAGGTCTCTGCCACCTAAGAACAATTGAGGGGCGCCACTCTCTTCACAAAGGTGGATTTGCGTAGTGCCTACAACCTCATTTGAGTGAGGAAGGGTGACGAGTGGAGGACTGAGGTGCTGAGGGACATGATCGATCATTGGGTAATTGTTTACATTGACGTCATTCTAATCTATTCCTCCACATATGAGCAGCATTGTCTACACGTATGGCAAGTTTTAGAACAGCTACTAAGCAGTCACTTGTTTGTAAAAGCTGAAAGTGCAAGTTTCATGCTAGTTCGGTTACCTTTTTGGGATATGTTATTAGCCGACAGAGGGTTTGTATAGAAGAGGGCAAGGTACATGCAGTGGTTGATTGGTCTAGACCCACGAGTGTCAAGGATCTCCAAAGGTTCTTCGGGTTCACAAATTTCTACAGGTTTATTAGGGGCTTTAGCAGCCCTGACTGACCCCCCTCCGCCATTGGACATGGACGGCTCTCCCGCGTAGTGTGAACTGGTTGGTGGACTCCATACGTCGGGTTGGTCTGATCTAGTATTTGGTGGATTGGGACTGATATGGACCCTTGGAAAAATCCTGGGTGCCGGCTGGTGACATACTAGATCCTTCCTTTAGAATTTTCTATATTTCTGGATAAATATGACCTAAAAGATCATCAGATTTTCACACAAGTCTTAAAAGTAGCTAAAGAGAACCCACTTAAACAAATGAGAGAAAACTACTATACTTGGCCATTTATTTATTTAGGAAAATTATCCAATATTACATATTAGTGAGTGGCAAAAGTATGTGAACCTCTAGGATTTGCAGTTAATTTGAAGGTGAAATTAGAATCAGGTGTTTTCAATCAGTGGGTTGACAATCAGGTGTGAGTGGGCACCCTGTTTTATTTAAAGAACAGGGATATATCAAAGTCTGCTCTTCACAACATATGTTTGTGTGTCATGTGCATCGAGTGTATCATGGCATGAACAAAGGAATTTTCTGAGGACCTCAGAAAAAGTTGATGATGCTAAACATGCTGGAAAAGGTTACACAACCATCTCTAAAGAGTTTGGACTTGACCAATCCACAGTCAGACAGATTGTGTACAAATGGAGGAAAATCAAGCCCATTGTTACCCTCCCCAGAAATGGTCGACCAACAAAGATCACTCCAAGAACAAGGCGTGTAATAGTTGGTGAGGTCACAAAGAACCACAGGGTAACTTATAAGAAACTGAAGGCCTCTCTCACATTGGCTAATGTTAATGTTTATGAGTCCACCATCAGAAGAACACTGAACAACAATGGTGTGCATGGCAATGTTGCAAGGAGAAAGCCACTGCTGTCTAAAAAGAACATTGCTGCTTGTCTGCAGTTTGTGTAGGGGAATATGACTACACCTTTAAATTGCTTAATTTTAATGAACAAATGGTGTACCACCGGATCATTTGGGTACTGGTGGATCCGGAAAACCAGTTGAAAGAGAGAAAGCAAAATTAATCAGGAAGTTGATATGGGCAAATTCAGTCTGGATCTGAAGAGTGAGATTGCAGTTCTGTTTTTCTCGACCTCGGTTCCCACACAAAACGGTAAATTCAAAAGGGTATAACCAGTTTATTAACTACAAAACAAGGTAAATTCCAACTGACAATCTGAAGTAATGACACATCACAGAGTTACGATCAGGAAATAATGGCGATGTATATCACAATAATGTATATCACAGTTTTAATATCACTAACAGAGTGTATCTATGTGCAACCTATTAATTGTGTTGTAAGTACCCAGGTGCAATGTTATAAACTATTTTATTACGGCGTAGTGAGTGACTAATAGGACAAATTGTGGTGAAACGTGAATATTTTTGTGGAAATTACTTGGATGTACGTAGTTCTAGGTTGAAACGTGGTTTAAACTTAAACGTAAGGTTCGAGAATCAGAGATCCACTTCAAGCCACAAAAGCGATACTTGCCTGGCGGACACTCGTGAAAGGTTGTGGACACGAAAACTGGGCTTCGCCTGGTGCAAGATGGCACGATCGTGGAACGGACACTGTTTATCTTTCGATGAACACAGCCGTTCGGAGGGCCTATTGATGGTGTCGGCTCTTGGCTTCTCGGTTATGCAGATATACAGATATGCAGTCGTGTAACCACAGATGTTTTACAGGCCGCGCCGTCGGCGTTCTTCCCAGCTTTAGCTGCGGGGGTTTCACAGTCCTCGAAGGTTGCATTCGCGCACACTCAGATCTTTAGCCTGGCCACAGGTAAATGCTAAGACTGACGCACACTTTACACCAACACATTTCAATGAACTTGGAAGGCTAGGATATAGAAATGTGGTCGAGCGTGAATGAGATCTTTGCTAGTTGGTCTTTCACTACTTTCTTTAGCTTAATTCCTAATTTGTCAATACCAAACTGCTAAGACTGCTAGACAAGGAAAAACTTAAACATAAAATAAAAATGCAAAAAGGAAAGCTTCAAAGAAAACTAAACTCAAAAACCAAAACTCTAAAACTCTCAAACAAAGAAAAAGACTGCTGCTGCTAGCTTGCGCCAAAAGTTTTGTACATGCTCCGACGTAAGCGATCAGGGGCGTAAGGCAGGGGTTTTGCCCTGGATCGGCCAATGAGAAGTTGACTCAGTCTCAAGTCCCTCCTCTCGTTGGGCACGTCCTTTATTTTCAACGTATGTTGGTATGCAGCGATACAGAGGCTGTAACTTTGGATTAATATATTTTTGCATATCTAGGATGTCTAAGTGTATCACATGAGAATCAAAATTCTTCAAAGTTAAAGGTTTAGTTGCGGGAGTTCAGTTACTAGGTTCCGATTGTCGAGAGCACCTTGAATCTACTACGACATGATTAAGGCATTCTAAACTACAGCACATACATTGGCTATTTCTCAAACAAATAATGATATGATTAATACCAGATGTAGGATACAATACATTCTTAATAACAACTTGCATTTCTGGTCCTCTATAAGTGTAAATAAGTATTAATCACTAGCCGATCTCTGCAAGAGGCTCTGTAGAGATTATATGCTAATACTTTCCTAACTACGACACAAAACTGGACCATATTGAGTATGGAATGGTCAGTACACTAAAGACATTAAACAAATAGACATGGAAATACATGAGGAATCAGAGACATGCATGTATATATGTATATGAACGAATATCCCTGACCAAATTACCTATAAGAAAGAGGCAGGATTTGTGTGTGTGTGTATGTGTGTTTGTTTAGACTTTTTATAAAGCAGTTCTCAAGTGTTTTCTCACTGAATGGTCCATGCAAAGGTAATCTAGTCCCAACAAAAGTTAATACTGGTATTACGGATATGTTTTTAAAAAGGCTGAGCTCCCTGGGTCGTATTTTGTCCAGTTCTGTAATTTCTGGCTCCAGTTCGTCTGGACACGGATGTCTTAAAAGTGAAAAGTGGGAAGGCATCTGTAATGACCCGGACACTCAGAGTAAAGAGAATCAGCTGCAGACTTATTGATGGCAAAGGGCAAACTCGTAATCGTAAACACAGTCCAACGTTCGTGCGTCAAATCAAAGGGGATAGGCAAAAACCGGAGTACAGAAGTGTAGCAAGGATCAAAAACACTGAAAAGCCGAATATGCACAAAACGAGTAGAAAACGCTTGGAAACGCCAGGTTAGCAATGAGACCTCGTAAGGAACTGTTCGAACAGTGTGCCCTTATAAAGATGGCTGTCACCCGGAAGCCGTGCGGCCTAGTATTCTGGTGACAGCGCTCTCTGGTGGTGCGGTGTGGAATCTGCTGCCGGTGTGACAGAACCCTTCCTCTGACGGGCGGCTCCTGCCGTCCGAAAACCCTTCTTACGGGGGTGCCCTCTCGGGCGAGGAGCGGGACGGTTGGGATGCTATAGGTGAAATTCTTCAACGAGGGAGGAATCTAGAATGTCTCTGGCCGCTACCTACGATCTTTCCTCGAGACCATAGCCCTCCCAGTCCACTAGATATTCAATCCCTCCCGCCCTGCGTCTGGAATCCAGCAATTTGTGTACACTGTATGCGGGGGAGCCATCCACGTCCAGCGGAGGAGGGGGCTCCGTCACCTCCAGCAGAGCCTGGGAAGAAGAAGTAACCGGTTTAAGCAGGGACACATGGAAGGTAGGCGCAATATGATAGGATGGGGGCAACTGTAAGCGATACGACACCGGGTTTACCTGCTTAATGATCTTAAATGGTCCAATATACTTGGGACTCAATTTCCTACTTGGTAGGTGCAATTTCAGATCATGAGTGGACAGCCACACTAGCTGTCCTGGCCGATAATCTGCAACCGGGCGTCGGTATCGATTTGCCTTAATCCTCTGTGACCGTACCACCCGTTGAAGCCTGACATGAGCCTCCTCCCATGTCTGCTCACTACGACGGATCCATTCGTCAACTGCAGCAATATGTGACGGAAAACCTGACCACAGAAACAAGGGAGGATGGTAACCTAGTACACACCGAAAGGGCGTCAAACCGGTGGATGAGCTACGCAATAAATTTTGCGCATATTTGACCCAGGGTAGGTAACGGGCCCAATCTTGCTGGTGATGAGAGCAATATGTGCGCAGGAACCTACCAATTTCTTGATTGACCGTTGGACTGCGGATGGTAACCTGAGGTCAAACTCATGCTTATCTTGAGTGTACGGCAAAACTCCTTCCATACCTGTGATGTAAACTGAGGGCCGCGATCTGCGACGATATCTTCAGGTAACCCATAATATCGGAAAACGTACTGGAATAAACACTCTGCAGTCTCTAGTGCTGTAGGTAATTTTTCTAATGGTACTAGACGGCATGCTTTGGAGAACCGATCGACTATTACCAATGTCGTGGTCTTCCCAAGTGATTGGGGCAGATCCGTGATAAAATCAATCCCGAGGTGAGACCACGGACGGTTAGGGATAGGAAGCGGCACCAGTAACCCGGCTGGCAACTGACGAGGAGTTTTTGAACGAGCGCACTCGGCACAAGCCCTTACAGCCTCCGTTATGTCCTCGTCTAGTCCCTCCCACCAAAACCTGTTTCTTACGAGCTCTAAGGTCCTTTTGATACCTGGGTGACCGGAGCTGGGGTTGCTATGAATGGTCTCTATGAGACCTCTACGCAGACTGGAAGGGACGAACTTCCCCACTGGTGGTGACTCCATTGCCCGTTCCTGCTGTATCTGCTCAAGTAGATCCCATTGGACGGGACCAACCACATATTCCGGGGCCAGGATGGTGGTTGGAGGGCTTGGGTCAGAATCAGCCTCCGCCTTCTTGTTCTGGGACCCTGCGCGATAGGAAACAGTAAAGTTAAACCGACCGAAAAACAATGCCCATCTGCCTGTGGTTAAGCCTCTTAGCTGAACGAATGTATTCGAGATTTTTATGATCAGTTAACATGAGAAAGGGAAATTTGGCACCCTCAAGCCAGTGCCGCCACTCTTCAAAGGCCAATTTCATAGCTAAGAGTTCCCAATTCCCTACATCATAATTCCGTTCCGCCGAACTTAGCTTACGGGAAAGAAAGCGCAAGGATGTAGTTTGGCAGGGGTTCCGACTCTTTGAGAAAGAACCGCGCCCACCCCAGTCGAGGACGCGTCTACCTCCAAAACAAACGGATATTCAGGATTTGGGTGTTTCAATACTGGTGCAGTAGTGAACTTTTGTTTAAGCTTATCGAACGCGGCCTCAGCCTCCGAAGTCCACAGTAATTTCTTACTCTTTCCCCTTAGCAGGGAAGTTACTGCTAAAGTTTCGGATGAACCTTCTGTAAAAGTTTGAGAACCCCAGGAACCTCTGAAGTTCCTTGACAGTTCGGGGTTGGGGCCAAGCAACTATTGCCTCTACTTTTTCCCTATCCATGTGTACCCCCTGCTGGTCAATAACGTAACCCAAGAACTTAATGGACGACACATGAAATTCACATTTCTCGGCTTTGACATACAGTCTATGTTTCAGCAACCTTTGCAAGACTAGACGTACGTGCTCAACATGTTGCGTATAGTTGGGTGAATAGATCAAAATGTCATCAATATAAACTATCACCCAACGGTCGATCATGTCCCTCAATACTTCATTTATAAAGGACTGGAAAACCAATGGACTGTTGGCAAGAGCGTAAGGCATGACCTGATACTCATAATGTCCACGGGTCGTGAGGACCGCTGTCTTCCATTCGTCTCCCTCACGAATCCTGATCAGGTTGTAGGCACTGCACAAGTCCAGCTTAGTGAAGATGGTGGCTCCTCGGAGTTGTTCTAGAGCAGCGGGAACTAGGGGAAGAGGATACTTATACTTGACAGTTACTTCATTTAAACCACGGTAATTGATGCAGGGACGCAAACCTCCATCCTTGTTTTTCACAAAAAAGAAGCTGGCTGCTGCAGGGGAGGTGGAAGGACGAATGTATCCCAGTTTCAGCGCCTCCTCGACATAGGCCTCCAGAGCTTCAGATTCCACTCTAGATAATGGATAGAGCCTGCTTCATGGTGGAGTAGTACCTTGTAGCAGGTCGATTGCGCAGTCTCCTGGGTGATGAGTAGGTAGTTCGCTGGCCTTTTGTTTGGAAAAAACTTCGGCCAAATCCGCATGCAGTTTTGTAAACAGTCTGAGCTCCACCGAACCAGTTCCTTGTCTTCCCACCTGATGTCGGGCTGATGTTTGCTCAACCACGGGTAGCCGAGTATGACCGGACTCCTGGGGCAATCAATAATAAAGAAAGTTATAGTCTCCACATGGAATAACCCCACCCACATGGTGAGGTCCACGGTGATCTCAATAATAGTTCCATTGCCCACCGGGCGATTATCGATGGTCTGGACTCTCAGCGGTGTTGGTAGTCTCCTCAGCAGGATGAGGGGGTTGTGTGCAAACCTCCGGTCCATGAAATTTCTGGCAGCTCCTGAACCTAGTAATGCTGAGACAGAAAATTCTTTTGACAACCGAATGTCTAGGTTGAAGCTGGCAGAATGCAGATGATGGCTGTCGGGACTTACCTCGGACATCCTAGCAGAGCTACGTCTAGAGCAGGTATCGCGCTTGTGACCAGCCATGCCGCAGTAGAGGCACAATTTCTCTCGAACACGATATTGGCACTCCCTAGAAGTCAGCTTAAATCGTCCCACTTCCATGGGAGTCTCGTCGGGAACTTCCTCCAACAAGGAACAATCTCTGGAGGGTTGTGAGATGTACCGGTGTTTCTCCCCGAGTACCTGGTCTAGGTTGATGGCAATTTGAACCAGCTGACTGAAAGATGCGGACTGTTCACAACACGCCAACTCGGCCTGTAAGTCCTCTCTTAACCCTCTTCAAAAGACGGTGCATAAAGCCGGGTCGCTCCAACCGCTGCTGGCAGCTAAAGTGCAAAATTCCAAGGCAAAATCGGCTGCCGTTCGCTTGCCCTGGCAAAGCTCGTAAAGCAGAGTTCCTACATCTCGGCCCGCACCCGGGTGATCAAAAACCGACTTAAATGTGGAGTAGAATTGACTGGTGTCTCGCAGAGAAGCATCCCCTTGCTCCCAGAGTGCAGTGGCCCACAGTTTGGCCTTGCCCGTGAGTAGCGATATAACAAAATGAATTTTGTCCAAGTCAGAGCGGAACTGATCGGGGTTATGTTCAATGTAAATACTACACTGCATCAAAAAGGCTTCCCACAACTCGGGAGAACCGTCGTACCTTCGTACCGTCATACCGTCGCATCCTTATGAAATGTAAAACAATAGTGTATTTCATAAATAAATTGTATTATAAAATGTAGAATATAAATGAGCTTATTGGCATTGCTTAGTCCAGTAAATAGAGTCACTGAAGGTTCTCGTGTCCTCCAGCAAGTATGGTTTGGTGCTATGGCATCCTCAGTCCACAGGAGAAGGGAAGAAGGAGTTAGGGTCCTCTGATGTGGTCTGAGTAAAAGTAAGAGGACTGGAACTAATCAGCTTGGAGTAAGGAATTGGAACTGGAGCAGGACAATGAAAGAGCTTGGGGACAATGAAAAATGTAGTTAGAGACGTTATGAACACAGAGTATATTAAAAGAAGACATTTGTGCAAGAGGAGCATGAGACTCCAGAAAACCAAACCCTTAAAACCTATAGTACTTTCTAACCTATTCACTAAAACATCATGATCTATATTGTGAAATGTTTCACTTAAATCTAATAGAACAAGAACAGGACAGAACCATTAACAAGTCACTAAGTACCATAATTATTTCTGATTCAATAATACAAAAATGAAGGTAAATAGATTTTTTTTCTAAAATCTTGGAGAGGCAAGGGAGATTTGAAATTGATCTATTACACAGCATGCTAGGGTCAAGGTTAAGTTTTTAAATCAGAGGTTTAATAACTGTGCTGTATACGGTAGTTTGCTGAATACCTGGGTATTGTGTTGAGCATTGAGTTTTATGCAGAATATTTTATCTTATCATTAAATAACTTCATGAAATCATTATCTACGTTACAATCAGACAATTTTTATAATGTTTTACTCAGTCTGGTATGTGTACTAAAAATAAATCTAGGAGTATTCTAATATTATTAGCATTAGTTTTCTCTATTTGTGAGAAAAAATATGCAGCGTTTGCTTTAGTAAGGGCATGTTTATACTCTGCCATGCTATTCCATCAATTTACCATGATGCCAATTACATTCTGAAGTCTGAGCTGTTAGTTTTAAGACATGGGTGTGGTCATAATACCATGGTGCTAGCCTTTATTCACTAATGCATTTGACCCTAGTAGGAGTAACTTTATCTAAAGCTGTAGATAATAAACATTCCATACATACTGCTCAAAAAAATAAAGGGAACACTTGGAGTTACATTGTGCTGTTTAAGTGTTCCCTTTATTTTTTGAGCATAATGTATATATATATATATATATATATATATATATATATATATATATATAAGCTCTAGCCTTAGTTTCAGTAGGACAAAGTGCATGTAAACAATTATCAGTGATAATTTTATTATTTACAATATAACTGCTTTCTTTGCAGGTAATATATTGTTAAGTAACCCTAGTTATAGTTTACAGTTGTAATTTTTATTGTTTCATTGTTCTTTTTATACTTACAAGGTTGTTAAAATAAAGATTTAGATCATGTTTACATTTTTGAACAATTAACAGACAGTCTCAATAGCGTGAGTTCTGGGTGATACCGCATCGCTATCGCATAGCACTTAGCACACAGGTCATTTAGTCTGTTTGTCTGTTGTCTGGCTGCAGGTCTAGATAGTCAGCCCTTAACTAAACAAGAAATGTGAGCAGCACCTTCCCGAGTGAAATGGATACTGCTCTAAAAGGCCAGGCTTAACCTCAAAAGTTGCACAATTAACTATGAGGCCCACACTGTTTTTAGAGCACCACTTGGACATCCAGCAGCTTGAAGACCATAACATCTACATTAACATTACATTTACAGCATTTAGCAGACGCCCTTATCCAGAGCGACTTCCAATTGATACAGTCTTACAATCCAGGCAATTGTGGTTTAAGGGTCTTGCTCAAGGACCCAACAGTGGCAGCTTGGCAGAGGTGGGATTTGAACCCTGGACCTTCTGGTCCAGAGTCCAGTACCTTAACCACTAGTCTACCACATAACTTGCTGTGGACATTGCCAGCAATACTTTACACAACACTATTAAATTATTAAATATTAAATATATGGCCCTTAAACTATTTTGACTTTTTGATGGAAATCCGATAATAAACATAAATACTCAATGAGCTGAAACCATATTTTGAATTTAGAATTTTCCCAGGCAAGAGATATGTTGTATATGCAGTAAAGGAGTCATGAGAGCTGGGAAATTATTGAGGAAAAGCAATGTTTTTTTGTTTTGTTTGTTTTTTTCACTTTCGATACATTATTCAATACATTACATGATATATTAAATACATGAGCTATTAAATAATATGCTTTATGTTAATGAATTTGCCCAACTTTAATGTAAGTTTTTAAACATGTTTAAGGTATACTAGACACTACAGTACTCTCCATCACCTGGCAGTGCGTGACATAGAGAGTCACGTGCAGGAGTGATGAGCACTGGGAAATGTAGTGAGGACAAGCCGTGGTCGCGGTCATGTTGTAAAAGTTTTTAGGCTGTGCTATGATATATACAGTGTATATTAAACTCCTCTATTTATGATAAATTCCACTTACGATGGATTTGTTAGAACTTATCTACATCATAAACCAGGGAGTACTCTATTTCATTAGTACCTACATGAAAAGCTAGAAAACTTATGCCTATGGTGCTCTCCAAGTCGTCCTGTAATGTCTGATTTACTAGCTCCTGGGATACAGTTAACCATAGTTGCTGGTGTCCCTGAAGTGGAAGTTAATTTCATGTGTCTTAGGATAAAAGTACAGTATGTGGGTTTTTTTTTTTTTTTGCATTTAATACATTATCTGGTGTATCTCTCCTTGTGTAACAATAACTGCACTTAAATGCTGTTTCAGTAACTTTTGCAGTAACTGTTGATCATCCCTATACATTGGCTTGGAGAAAATTTGTCCCATTCTTTCTTGCAGAGCAGCTCTGGGATGTTGATGGGTTTTCTCACATGAGTTGCTTGCTTTAGGCCCTTCCACAACAACTTGAATTTTCTACAACTTTAGTCTTCAAAAATATTCTTATGTAATGACTTCTGCTGAATGACATTGTCTTTGACTTATGTTCTCTTAAGATTCAGTTCATGGACAGAGGACAGATGCCCTCACATTTTTCTTTATAATTTGCTGGTATAAATTAGAATTCTTGTTCTAGAAATGATGTCAAGCTGTGCTGTCACAGATGCAGCAATACAGGAATAAACCATTATACATCCTCAGAAGTCTCCTTTATTCCTGCCCTGATACACTTCCAAAAACATGTGTTGTGAAGATTAGACTTTACATTTTTTTAAATATGATACACTAAAACCACTATAACCCCATTGTCAACCCACTGATTGAAAACACCTCACTTTAATGTCCCCTTCAAATTAACTGGTTCACATATTTTGCCACTAAAAGATAAGTAACACTGTATAGTTTTCAACAGTAAATAAATGACTAAGAGTAATATTTTGTCTCACTTGTGTTTTGTCTCTTTATCTAATTTTAGTACTTGTGTTGAAATGTTGTAATGATGTAGGTCATATTTATGCAGAAATATAGAAAACTCTAAAGGGTTCACAAACTTTAAAGCACCACTGTAATTGAATTTAATTGGCAGTTATTGGAAAAACAAGTTGTAATTGACAATAACTATCCGAAGGCACTATTGATGTCTATTTGATTATGTCCTGGTTGTGCTTACATGATCAGCTGCTCCAGAGGTGATATTGACTCTTGGAAGAACCAGACATGCATGCAATCTAAGTGTCAGTCATTGAAAGACACCCCCCTCTCTTCCTCCTTCTCTAAACCTCCACTTTGATGAAAAAGCCTGACTGAAAGAATCAATTAATATATTGTCTACTCTTGTCTATTGTTCCATCCCCCAGTCTCAGACTGCCTATTTTCTATTATTATATGGCAAGCCATGCCCGTTTCCTGAGTAGGTTTGCTGTTCTCTGTTGTTCTCTGGGATAACATCACTGAACTTGCAAATGTGGGATGCCTACTACCCATGGCAAAATTGATCAGGCTTAAAAGGATAAAAAATATTATTATTTTTTTGTCAGGGGTAGTCACAGCCATTAAAATTTTTGAGCTGCCACTAATAATTGATGTTCACTCTCATTTACATTAAAGCATATACATATTCACTAAACATTCCAACATATTTGCATAGTATGTATGCTGCTAAAACTGGCAAAATGTGAAATGTGTGCTTGGCAGAGGAGCCTGCATTATTGATTGACTCCTCTGATAAAAGGAAAGTATTTGTTTGATTGGCCACCAGTGGAGTTACAGTGCTTCTGCAATGCAGGTACATTTTTATGAGTGCATACAATTTTATATTGTATTCACTATGTTATATTTTTACTGTGTAACAGCATTCATTTGCCTTACAACACTCCCTCTCTTTGGGAACCACTGCTGTAAGGAGCCTTCTTCCTCAGCCTCTTCTGCTTTTTTCAAGTATTGGCCATTTTTTACGTGATTACCATGGACAAAAACACATGAAAGTTGGCAAACGCATCCGAGTTTGGCAGTGCTACTCTTGGTCCCAGGTGTGGCACAGGGACTCCACTATATCTCATTGAATGTCAGTGTGTCAGGTGATCTGGCATATAGTTGCGCCTAACCACTTTGCTAGACATATGGGGCTCCTCAAGAACAATTTTTTAAGTAACTGCCTAGCAAAGAGGAAAGTATTCAAAGTTCCGTCATGCATTTTTTTATACAGCTCAAAGTTTCATTATTGAATTTGATGGTTATGATGAATTCCACATGCCTATTTACCATACAGTCACTTATTATTGATGCATTTTTGACACTTCAAAACTAAATAAATTTGGCCCATGCATAATTTTTATGAAAAATCTAAAAGTTCCATTAGTGCATGTACCCAGGGAGTGTTCAAGAAGCTCCACAGTGCACCGGGCAAGGTTGCTATGAAGTTGCTCCGATGTGCACAAGAGTGGCATAGTCATTATTCTCAGACAAAGTTGACTTGGTTATATCTGACTCTGGCCAACAGGTAGTCATCTATGTTGGATTGAATTCAGAATATTAAAATTTTCATGCGATATTGAAATTCCATCTGATATTTTGACTTACTGCTGAAAACTCATGAAATTTTCCTAGAGCAGCTTTTGATCTGATATTAATCCCTCATTGTCTTTATATTGCCACATAGGATTTATATGCATATTTGATGCCTATGGAATTCTCTAAAATCCCTGAAAATTGACACTCTCATCAAAGTTTGGCAAACGTATAAATTGGTAATTTGCTTTGGGTATGGCCAGTGGACTCCATACCTGGCAATAATATTTCTAAATTGGTTTATGAACTTGGATGCCATTAGTGCTGGGTGATTTTCATGATTCATTTGATTAATTTGAATTAACTAGTGAATTAACTAGTGTTAATGCAATGTTCAGTTTTATTAGAATTGTGATTATACTCCTTTGTACAAGTTATGTATTATTTACCGTTGGATAGCATCTGACCACATATACATTTGAGATCCCATAAGATTATAATAGAGTTCAGAAATCTCAATCGGATAATGGGACTTAGCAGATGTAACAGTTACAGTCAAATTTTAGTTTAAGCATTACAAATGCCTTAAAAAGAAGGTGCCAGTGAATGAGCAGCAAATAGTAGTAATAATAATAATAATAATAATAATAATAATAATAGCATATAGCTGCTAGAAGGAATGGCAGACCCAACTATGACAATATCGACACTATCTACACAGTTCATTGGATTCTGTTGAAGTTTGGTTGGAATAAACTTCAGACATGTGATAATAAAATGCCATTCTATGCCTCT
This sequence comes from Ancistrus triradiatus, assembly GCA_025084515.1. NCBI lineage: Eukaryota > Metazoa > Chordata > Actinopteri > Siluriformes > Loricariidae > Ancistrus > Ancistrus triradiatus. The sequence continues at coordinate 13,604 of JAJAGP010005700.1, read as the reverse complement.
GACTTGAGCCACACTGCAAGCACCTGGCTATCACCGCTTGTAGTGAGAATATTATTATTATTATTATTATTTTCCATTGACACTTGGCCACTTTTGAGGTGGTTGCCATATGCAAAAACTGATGACACTTGAATAAGCATCAAGGTTTGTAACTGCTATTTAGGGACAGAAGCTTGGCCTAGTGTTACTTGTAGAATGTTTGGGTATCTTGTTTCTCTTTCTCTTCTTTTTTAGGTCCCATTGTGTGAATCTGTTATGGGGGATCCAAGTTTCAGTAAGGTAGAGAGTGGGTAATCGTTTATCAGTGATCATTTCATTTACAAGCACTGCTTTATTTGTAAGTGATCTAATGTTAAGTAATCCTAACTTTAGTCTAAAGTTGTTATTGCTATGGGAGCTATCTGTGTTTATAATAATGAGGTTATTAAAACAGACTTTTTGAGTGCGTTTCCGTTTAGGACAGATGCAGGTAACAGACAGAGTTTCAATAAAGTTCTGGGTGACGGTGCATGGCTACCAGCAGACAGTTGGTTAAGCCTGACTGTCTGCTGCCAGACCCCTGCTCTGGAGAGTCAGCCCCTAACCAATCCGGCCATAAGACTATGGGAAATGTTGCAGGAGATGAGAGCAGCACCCTCCCGAGTTGGATGGACATCCTAAAAGACCAGGTTTGCCCTCAAAGGTTGTCCAATTGTCTCTATAAAGCTCATGCTGTTTTCAGAGCATCACTTGGGCAGTCAGCAGTTCAGCAACCATAACCTGCTGTAGGCTTGGTCACCTCGCCACTTTGGGATGGTGCCAGAGCACACTACTGCATCGGACATTGCCTTCGCAACTCTAACCACCTCTACAAAATTAGCCTTAGTTACCTCTGACTGGTGAAGGCGTATAGCATTTGCCGATACATGTCCGGCACTCTTACTCCTGGGATGTAACTCTAGCTGCTGGTGTCCCAAAAAGGGTAGCTAGTTTCACGTGTCGTCAAATAGACTCACCTATGACCCGAGCTTTTTCAACAGGCTGCTCAGTGGGTGTATCATTGAGGAGGATAAATCTGTTGGACACATGAACAGGTAAAGAGTGGTGCTCAGGTGGGCTAGCCTTATGGCTATGTTGCCGAACCGTCACCCACTTGCCCTGCTGCGAGGGCACTGCCAGAGCACTCCTACACCTGTGGTATCCAGCCAACGCCCAGAATTCCACATCATAGTCAGCGACTGTCCGTGAACCTTGGCGAAGATCGATGAGGCATCTCGATGCTGCTTCCCCATGGCTAGGGTGGTCAACTGAGTAGTTAACTGACGGTTGGATTCCACGAGGTTGCGCAATAGTTGTTCATGCTGGGCCAGCCAAGCTTCTTGACACTGAAGCAGTATGCAGACTGACATGGAATCATCTGTCTTTAGGGTTCCATAGAGGCCAGATTGTTCTGTTATGGGGGATCAGGGATCCCCACCAGCAATTGAGTGGAACCCAAGATGCAATCCAGAAGACAGACAGAGGTATAAAAAGGACAGATTTATTAAAGATAAGTGTACGGTAATGACTAGACCAAAATTGAGCAGACAGGCACTCGAGACTTGATAAGGCTTGATGTGAATCCAGGAAGCTGGCATGGAATGAGCGCAGAGTGCGCTGCAGTGGCATGAGGCTAGCTTCCAAGGAACTTTCCAACAGATCATGGAACCCAGGTGGCAAGCAGACGTGACCGGACCCTCCATCCGTCCTCCACCACCCACCCGGGTCAGGTGCAGTCGTCTGGTCTTTCCAGGGCTTCAGCCCAGACCACAGCCACGGGGGACCCTCCTCCCGTGCCTCAACGACAGCCTGGCCCGTCTAGACTCTGCCGGTCCACAGACTTTCATCGCGGTTTCACCCACTGGATTATCGCTTGCTCACCGCGGCTTCGCCCGCCTGGACTCTCCCGGTCACAGTCCTTGCCCTTGTACGGTTCTGCGGCTGCGACCGCCTTTTGTAAGTTTGGTTTTTATGATCTTGTGTTGTTTTTCAGTTTCGTTGGCTTCCGTTGTCCTTCTGTAGCTTCCCTCAGCTGATAATAGCCTCTCGCAGCTTCTCTCAGCCAGTAATAGCTTCTCGCAGCTTCTCTCAGCCGGTATAGCTTCTCGCAGCTTCTCTCAGCTGGTAATAGCTTCTCACAGCTTCTTTCAGCCGGTATAGCTTTTCGTAGCTTCTCTTTGCTGGTATAGCTTCTCGTAGCTTCCCTCAGCCGGTAATAGCTTCTTGCAGCTTCTCTCCACCGGTTTAGCTTCGTGTAGCTTCTCATCACCGGTATTGCTTCTCGTAGCTTCCCTCCACCGGTATTAGCTCCCCGACCCCCCCCCCCCACCCCCGTTTCCCTGGTTCTTTGGTTTACTGTGTAGTCTCCGTGTTTTCCTGTGTTGTTGCCATTGGTTAGCTCCTCTGTTCGCTGCCCGTTTATATGCAAGGCGTGTAGTAGTTGGAGAGGTTACAAAGGACCCCAGAGTAACTTCTAAGCAACTGAAGGCCTCTCTCACATTGGCTAATGTTAATGTTCATGAGGTCGCCATCAGAAGAACAGTGAACAACAATGTTGTGCATGGCAGGGTTGCAAGGAGAAAGCTACTACTATCCGAAAAGAACATTGCTGCTTGTCTGCAGTTTGCTAAAGATCAAATGAACAAGCCAGAAGATTACTGGAAGAAAACTCAATGCTCCATTGTAAAAAGTGCTATATAAATAGATCTGACTTGACTTGTTTTGTGGACAGATTAGACAAAAATAAAACTTTTTGGTCGAAAAAAAAGTGTTATGTTTGGAGAAATAAAACACTGTTTTCCAGCAAAAGAACCTTACCCCATCTGTGAGACATGGTGGTGGTAGTATCATGGTTTGGGCCTGTTTTGCTTCACCTGGGCCAAGATGGCTTGCCATCATTGATGGAACAATGAATTTTTAATTAAATCATAGAATTCTAAAGGAAAATGTCAGGACATCTGTCCATGAACTGAGTCTCAAGAGAAGGTGGGTCATGCAGACATGGATCCTAAGCACACAAGTTGCTCTACCAAAGAATGGTTAAAGAAGAATGAAGCTAATGTTTTGGAATGGCCAAGTCAACGTCCTGACCTTAATCCAATCTAAATGTTTTTGAAGGAGCTGAAGCGAGCAGTTATTGTTAAGAAACCCACCAACATCCCAGAGTTGAAGCTGTTCTGTACAGAGGATTGGGCTAAAATTCCAAGCCAGTTTGCACGACTGATCACGTTACAGGAAACGTTTAGTTGCAGTTATTGCTGCACAGGGGGGTCACACCAGATACTGAAAGCAATGGTTCACATACTTTTGCCACTTACTAATATGTAATATTGAATCATTTTCCTCAATAAATAAATGACCAAGTGTAATATTTTTCTCATGTGTTTAACTGTGTTTTCTTTATCTACTTTTAGGACTTGTGTAAAAATATGATGATGTAATAGGTCATACTTATGCAGAAATACAGAAAATTCAAAAAGGTTAATAAACTTTCAAGCACCACTGTATAACAAATGCACTGATTATGCAACGCACTGTATTTAGGCTTCTCGTGCTGCATGTATAAGACGGGCTCACACAGCACAGTGGACTAAATGCTTGTACTTACTATGTGCCTATTTTCACTTCTTGCACACTGACACACAGCCCCAATAAGCCTTAAATGTAGCTTACTCGTTATGTGACACACTGATTTTCAGCTTCTCTGTAAGAAGATTCTTACTGTGTCAGCTGACGCTGTTTTCCGCACTGTAGCACAAAACATTACTGCTTTGTTTCTTTTCTAGCTAAATCGTTATGCTTTCATCAGCCCAAATCTCAAGTAAACAATTCAACTTAGCCACAGATGACAGGGAACCCTGAGCCGCTAGGCTTGTATAATGAAACAGTCACACAATCGATGTCATCATCATCATAATCATCAATGATGCCAGGACGCGATTCATGATCACACTACATATGTACCGTGCACAAGCCCAGTGAACCACACTCCGGCCCACCTTTTTCAAGCACGCCTGAGCATGATTTACCCCGGGACCATTGGCAGCACTGAAACTAGTCAAATGAACTCTGCTTTCGGTGTCAAATGCGCCCAAGAGCTTTTCGAATTGCCTATTGTGAGTACACCCTTAGTCTGTGTGTGGTATATTGTCATCTTTATATTGTTTGAGAAAGCACCATATCTGATAACTTTGGTGAAGCCTGTGTTGTATTTCTAGCACCAACAACCATGCTATGTTTGTGCCAAGTTATTTATATACAGACGGATAAAAAAGTATTTAGTTAGCCACTGATTGTGCAAGTTCTCCTACTTAGAAAGATCAGAAAGGTCTGTAATTTTCATCACTTCATCACTTCAGCTATGAGAGACAAAATGACAAAAAAATACAGGATATCATAATGTAGGATTTTTAAAGAATTTAATTGTAAATCATGGTGGAAAATAAGTACCCACAAACAAGCAAGATTTCTGGTTCTCACAGACGTGTAACTTCTTCTTTAAAAATCTCTTCTGTCCTCCACTCATTACCTGAATTATTGGGACCTGTATGACCTCGTTATCAAAATAAAATACACCTGTCCACAGCCTCAAACAGTCAGAATCCAAACTCAACCATGGCTAAGACCAAAGAGCTGTCGAAGGACACCAGGAAGATACTTGTAGACCTGCACCATGCTGGGAAGAGCGAATCTACAATAAGAAAGCAGTTTGGTGTGAATAAATAAACTGTGGGAGCAATTGTAAGAAAATGGAAGACATATGAGCCCATTGATAATCTCCCTCGATCTGGGGCCCCACTCAAGATCTCATCCCATGGGGTCATGAGAACGGTGAGCAAAAATCCCAGAAATACACGGAGGGACCTGATGAATGACCTGCAGATAGCTGGGACCAAAGTAACGAAGGATACCATCAGTAACACGTTATGTGTCGAGAGGGACTGCAGTGCCAGGTGTGTCCCCCTGCTTAAGCCAGTACATGTGCAGGCCTGTCTAAAGTTTGCCAGAGAGCATATGGATGATCCAGAAGAGGATTTTGAGAAGGTCATAAAGTCAGATGAAACCAAAATAGAACTTTTTGGTAAAATGTCACCACGTGATGTTTGGAAGAAAAAGAATGCTGAGTTGCATCCCAAGAACACCATACCTACTGTGAAGCATAGGGGTGGAAACACCATGCTTTGGGGCTGTTTTTCTGCAAAGGGGACAGGACGACTGATCCATGTTAAGGGAATAATGAACGGGGCCATGTATCTTGAGATTTTAAGCCAAAACCTCCTTCCATCAGTGAGAACATTGAAGATGGAACATGGCTGGGTCTTGCAGCATTACAATGACCCCAAACACACCGCTCGAGCAACAAAACGGTGGATCTGTAAAAAGCATTTCAAGGTCCTGGAGTGGCCGAGCTGGTCTCATTTCGTGTTAAAAATTTCGTGTTCGTCCGTCAAAAACTTAGTAAATTAAGGTCAATGACCTTCCAGGGGGCACAGTGTCTGATGTCTAGGGCCCCAAAGGCATGATACAGTGCCTTGCAAAAGTATTCGGCCCCCTTGAACTTTTCAACCTTTTGCCACATTTCAGGCTTTAAACATAAATATATGAAATTGTAATTTTTTTGTGAAGAATCAACAACAAGTGGGACACAATCATGAAGTGGAACGAAATTTATTGGATATTTTAAACTTTTTTTAGAAATAAACAACTGAAAAGTGGGGCGTGCAAAATTATTCGGCCCCCTTGCGTTAATACTTTGTAGCGCCAAGTTTTTGCTGCGATTACAGCTGCAAGTCAGTTGGGGTATGTCTCTATCAGTTTTGCACATCGAGAGACTGAAATTTGTGCCCATTCTTGTTTGCAAAACAGCTCGAGCTCAGTGAGGTTGGATGGAGAGCATTTGTGAACAGCAGTTTTCAGCTCTTTCTACAGATTCTCGATTGGATTCAGGTCTGGACTTTGACTTGGCCATTCTAACACCTGGATACGTTTATTTGTGAACCACTTCATTGTAGATTTTGCTTTATGTTTTGGATCATTGTCTTGTTGGAAGATAAATCTCCGTCCCAGTCTCAGGTCTTTTGCAGACTCCAACAGGTTTTCTTATAGAATATTTGGCTCCATCCATCTTCCCATCAATTTTAACTATCTTCCCTGTCCCTGCTGAAGAAAAGCAGGCCCAAACCACGATTCTGCCACCACAATGTTTGACAGTGGGGATGGTGTGTTCAGGGTGATGAGCTGTGTTGCTTTTACGCCAAACATAACGTTTTACATTGTGGCCAAAAACTTCGATTTTTATTTTCATGTGACCAGAGCACCTTCTTCCACATGTTTGGTGTGTCTCCCAGGTGGCTTGTGGCAAACTTTAAACGAGACTTTTTATGGATATCTTTGAGAAATGGCTTTCTTCTTGCCACTCTTCCATAAAGGCCAGATTTGTGCAGTGTACGACTGATTGTTGTCCTATGGACAGAGTCTCCCACCTCAGCTGTAGATCTCTGCAGTTCATCCAGAGTGTTCATGGGCCTCTTGGCTGCATCTCTGATCAGTCTTCTCCTTGTTTGAGCTGAAAGTTTAGAGGGACGGCCGGGTCTTGGTAGATTTGCCAGTGGTCTGATACTCCCTTCATTTCATATGATCATTGCCACCAGGGACTCTTTGAGATTGTTTAAAGCTTGGGAAATTATTTTTGTATCCAAATCGGCTTTTTAAACTTCTCCACAACAGTATCTCAAGACCTTGCCTGTGTGTTTCATGGTTTCATGCTGCTCTCTGCACTTTAAACAGAACTCTGAGCCTATCCACGAGCATGTTGTCATTTATACGGAGACTTGTGTACCACACAGGTGGATTCTGTTTTATCATCATCAGTCATTTAGGTAAACATTGGATCATTCACAAGATCCTCACTGAACTTCTGGAGTGAGAGTTTGCTTGCACTGAAAGTAAAGGGCAGATTAATTTCTGCACGCCCCACTTTTCAGTTTTTTATTTCTAAAAATGTTTAAAATATCCAATAAATTTCATTCCACTTCAAGATTGTGTCCCACTTGTTGTTGATTCTTCACAAAAAAATTACAATTTCATATCTTTATGTTTGAAGTCTGAAATGTGGCAAGAGGTTGAAAAGTTCAAGGGGGCCAAATACTTTTGCAAAGCACTGTATGTCACCTCAGGGTGTTCTCATGGCTGTATGTCTAAAACTGTCCAGGCAAGGACCTCTGTGCCCTCTGTGGTACTATGGGAACAATAGACCTAATGTGTCTCAGGGGAGCTGATCCAAGTCAGTTTGTTCCAATGAGAGCTGCTCTCTATGTGTGTGCATGCCTGTATGTGCTTGTGTGTGAGAGGGAGAGAGACAATGACAGTTACATTACAAATCCTCAGTGACTTACTATTACTCTCCAATGTAAAATCTCCGTGTTAGACCTCTCAAACAAATTGCCATAACTTCAAAAATAATTTACTGATTACTTATCTAAAATATTTGTGTGGGAGAGAACCTCTTTCTGTTTGCTATGACATTAAATAAGGCGGATTGATGAGAAAGTGTCAGAGGTATGACAAGTTAAAAACACATAAAAATTTAGAAAAGCCAAATCAAAGTTGTTGAAATTAACATGGGTTTCTATGGCAAGATTTCCGTACCTAGTCCCGAACAAATCGTCAGAACTCTGAAAATAATTTGTGGAACGATGAGATATTTTGATGTTTCATTAAGGGGAAGTATCTCTACCATTTGAAGTTCAAATGGAGTTTCATGATGAAAGTATAAGGATTTTAGACAAGTTTGTGCAGTGAAAAAGTGAATTAATGAAAATCTCTAAATTCTCAGTTTCAAGCGATTATTGACCTCTTAAACGAATGGTCATAACTCCATATATATTTAACCAATATTTAACCAATCACACAAGTTTTGTGTGGGAGAGGACTCTTTGCTGTGGATTGATGAGAAAGTCTCAGAGTTATGACAAGTTAAAAACAAATGAAAATTTAGAAAAAGCCAGATCAGAATTACGGAAATTAATATGGGGGTCAATCGAAGCAATATCACCACCTAGTCCCGAACAAGTCGGCATATACCGAAGAATAATTTGTTAAACGATGAAATATTTTGATTATTTATGATGGGGACATATCTCTACCATTTACAGTTTTAATGGAGTTTCTAGGTGAAAGTATCAGGATTTTAGAAAAGTTTGAAAACTGAATTAATCGATTCTCACTGAAAGTTAGACTGGCGCACTGTAGCTTCTCCTATTTTGAATGAATGGAGTAATGGAGAAATTTAAAGAGTGATAAAAAGTGATCAAAGAGTGGAATGTGTCCAAAATTTGACTTGACGGGTCTTGGCCTGCCGACGCAACACACTAATAATCTTTGGAAGGACAATTACTGTGTTGCTGACGCAACAAACTAATAATAATAATAATAATAATAATAATAAAAGAATATTTAGTGTGTTGCTGGTGCAACACCCTAACTAGAGTGCGCAGTTCCTGCAGAAACTGCGAGTGTGTTGCTGCGGTGTGTGTCCCTGCGACGTGCATCAGGGACTGAGCATCCTAATTTTGAAGTCCATAGGTTGAAACGCGACTGAATTATAGTCAATGTATTGTCAAGGACCCCAGGGGCCCTGTGCCCTGCCAGGGACTTCACATTTCATCTCAGTGTGCATTCAGGACCAAGCCTGCCAAACTTCAAAGCGGTAGGTCTAAAACTGAGTTACATTCCATGACTTTCCAGGGGCCCCAGTGCCAAGTTGGGAAAGTCAAGGACCGCACATGTGATGCACTTGTGGCCTCTCAGGGCCCTGACTGGGCACTGTAGCCCCTAGCAGGTCAATGACTGTAACTCAATCAGTTTTCGACCTACGGCCACAAAATATGTAGGCTTGGTACCAGGTGCAATTTGAGGTGACATGTCAGGCCCTTGTGACCCCTTAACTCCCCGTTTGCACACTGGGGCATATGGCATGTCAATGACCAAAACTCAGTTTTCGACCTACGGCCACAAAATTCTGCAGGCTTGGTCCCGGGTGCAATGTGAAGTGACATGTGATGCCCTTGTGGCCCTAAATTTGGCAGGCTTGGTCCCTGCTGCAGTCTGAGGTGAAATCTGAAATCCTACAGCCACGGAATTTGGCAAGCTTGGTCACGTGTACAATCTGAGGTGACATATGATGCTTTTGAAGCTCCTGAGGACCACGGCTCAATCTGAGGTGACATTTGATGCCCATGAGGACCTCAAGGGCTCCGGTTGAGCACTGGGCCCCTGACAGGTCAATGAATGTAACTCTATCAGTTTTTGACCTACTACCACGAACTTTGGGCTGCTTGGTCCCCGGTGCTATCTCAGGTGACATGTGATGCCCATATGGCCCCTGATGGCCCCCCTGGCCAATGACTGTAACTTAGTCAGTTTTCCACCTACGGGCACAAAATTTGGCAGGCTTTATCTCGCGTGACATGATGACAATGATGACAATCTGAGGTGACATGATGTCCATGGGGCTCCTGAGGACCCCGGCTGCACACTGCACTATTATTATTCCACCCGATTTTCTGTATGTATCTCATCCTACAGTTTCGAGATATTGACACATGATGATTTGTTCAGGACTAGGTACTGATCTGGCTCCTGTTGACCACCATGTTAATTTCCGCAACCCTGATTTGGCTTTTTCTAAATTTTCATGTGTGTTTAACTTGTCATAACACTGACACTCCCTCACTCCCTCATGGAGTTATGACCGTTTGTTTGGGAGATCGGACACAGAGATTTTACATTAGAGAGTAATAGTAAGTCACTGTGACTGTCATCATCTCTCTCCCTCTGTCTCTCTCTCTCTCTCTCTCTCTCTCTCTCACACGCACACACACACACACACACATGCAGACACGCACACACATAGACAGCAGCTCTCATCCAAACAGACTGGCTTGGCTCAGCTCAACTGGAGTTGACGTAATGCTTTTGGGCCCCTTGAGGTCCCCAATTGGGCCCTTGGGCCCCTGGAAGGTCATTAACCCCAAAACAGTTAGTTTTTGACAAATGGACACAAATTTCGGAACGCTTGGTCCTGGGTGCACCCTGAGGTGAAATATGATGCCTTTGGGGCCCTTGACATCCTCGACTTGGCACTGGGGCCCCTGGAAGGTCATTGACCAAAACTCAGTTAGTTTTTGACCTACAGAAATGAAATGTGGCATCCCGGGTGCACCCTGAGGTGACAGGTGAAGTCATTGGCAGGGCACAATGCCCGTGGGGCCCCTGGCAATACATTGACTACAATTCAGTCGGGTTTCGACCTACAGCCTTCAAAATTGGCATACTTGGTCCCTGATACATGTCGCAGGGGCACGCACCGCCGGAACACACTCTCAGTTTCTGCATTAACTGCACTTTCTAGTTATTATTATTATTATTGTTATTATTATTATTATTATTATTATTATTATTATTATTATTATTATTATTATATAATTGTGCAACACACTAATTGTTCTTCCAAATATTCCGAATATTGATTACTCAATCAATACAGGAGAAGCTAGAGAAGCTAGAGTTTTTAAAATGCCATAACAAGAAATTCGGCATGGTCTTGTCAAATTTGGGACAGGTTGCACCAGTTGATCACTTTCTAACACACTTTAAATATCACTCCATTCATTCAGTATGGGAGAAGCTAGAGTGCGCCACTCTAGCTTTCAGTGAAAATTGATTAATGCACTTTTTCACTGAACAAACTAGTTTAAAATCATTATACTTCAATCTAGAAACTTCATTTAAATTTCAAATGGTAGAGATACTTCCCCTTAAGACAAATGATCTCATCATTAAATAAATTATTTTTCGAGTTATGATGATTTGTTCTGGACTAGGTACAGACGAGGCTGTCATTGACCACCACTCCTATATGTCTTTTTCTAAATTTTGATGTGTTTTTAACTTGTCATAACTCCGCCAATTTCTCATCAATCCACACTATTTTCAAAGCGATCAGCAAGGGGTCCTCTCCCACACAAGCTTTTCAGATAAGCAATCGGTTAATTATTTTTGGAGTTATGACTATTTGTTTGAGAGGTCTGACACAGAGATTTTACATTAAACATGCCTGTGAGGATTTGACATGTAACAGTCGTTGTCTCTCTCCCTCTCTCTGACACACACACGCACATGCAGGCACGCCCACAGACAGAGAGGAGCTCTCATTCAAACAGACCGGCTTTTCAGAGCTGAAATTAGACCCATTAGTATAGAGTGACATCACTATCTTTAATAAGAGAGCGCAGAATCAGAAACGGCAGAGCAAAATTTTAAAAAATGACAGCACAAAATGAAAAAATGAGAGAGCAAAATCAAAAAACGACAGTCGCGAACGAAAATCACTTTAATTCGAGCAAAAACAAGCACTGTATGCTTCCAAAGCTCCAGCGCGTTTCAGTTCTGTGCGCGTTTCGTAGATAAAACCCAGAAAAACGTGAGAGGTCAAGGCTTGATAATTCTTGGATTGCTATAGGAAATCGGCAGGAAAGAATAATATAGAGGTTAATATAAAATGCAGTAAAGATGACACTAGATGCATCGATAAAGCTAAAATTAACAATAAATGGCAAAATCTATGGGCACAGAACAGACTGGAAGACAGTTTTATAATATTAAAAGTACTGTTGGAAAGGGCAGGCATGTAACTCACTCAGTTTTAGACATATCATTATGTAGTTCAGCAGGTGTGTACCCTGAGGTGACTCGCAGGCAAAACAATGACTACAGTCAGTTTTCGACCTACATACTTGGTCCCTGATGCACGTTGCACACAATTTTCTGTCATAGCGATCAACAAGGGGTCCTCTCCCACACAAGCTTTTCAGAAAAGTGATAAGTTAATTATTTTGAGAGTTATGACCGTTTGTTTGAGATGTCTGACACAGAGATTTTACATAAGACATGGCAGTTGGATTTGAAATGTAACTGTCTCTTTCCCTCTGTCTCTCACACACACGCACATGCAGGTACGCCAAGGATGAGCAGCTCTCATTCAAACAGAGTGGGCACTACTATTTATGATCATTGCCCCTCTGGATCCCGGCTGGGCACGCGGGCCAATGACCGTAACTCAGTCAGTTTTTGAGCTACGGCCACGAAATTCGACAGGCTTGGTCCCGGGGGCAATCTGAGGTGACATGTGATGCCCATGGGACCCGTCTGGACCCTGGCTGGACACTGGGGCCCCTGGCGGGTCAATGAAAGTAACTCAGTCAGTTTTCGACCTACGGCCACGAAATTCAGCAGGCTTGGTCCAGGGTGCAATCTGAGGTGATATGTGATAGCCATTGGGCCCGTTTGGACCCCGGCGGGGAACTGGGGCCCATGGTGGGTCAATGACCATAACTCAGTCAGTTTTCGACCTACAGACACGAAATTCGGCAAGCTTGATCCCGGGTGCAATCTGAGGTGATATGTGATATGTGATACCCATGGGGCACCTCTGGACCCCGGCTGGGCACTGGGTGCCATGGTGAGCCAATGACCGAAACTCAAACAGTTTTCGACCTATTGGAACAAAATTTGGCAGGCTTGATCCCGGGTGCAATCTCAGGTGATATGTGATACCCATGGGGCACCTCTGGACCCCGGCTGGGCACTGGGGCCCCTGGTGGGCCAATGACCGTAACTCAATCCGTTATTGACCTATTGGAACAAAATTTGGCAGGCTTGGGCCCGGGTGCAATCTGAGGTGATATGTGATGCCCATGAGGCCCCTGATGACTCCGGCTGGGCACTGGGGCGCCTGGCAAGCCAATGACCGTAACTCATTCAGTTTTCGACCTATGGCCACGAAATTCGGAAGGCTTGGTCCCGGGTGCCATATGAGGTGACGTGATGCCCAAGGGGCCCCTGTGGACCCCGGCTGGACACTGGGGCCCCTGGCAGGCCAATGACCGTAACTCAGTCAGTTTCGACTTATTGCCACGAAATTCATCAGGCTTGGTCCCAGGTGCAATCTGAGGTGACATGTGATGCCTTTTGGGCACCATAGGTAGGTTCAGGGTCGACCATTGCAAGTGGTAATCACACTCGCATTTTCTTCAGGAAATGCACCTCTCTAATTATTAGTGTGATTGCCTATATAAGCAATCACACTATTGTTATCCGATTCTGACCATTCCGAAATTTTCGAAGCGTATCAACTGCCGCAATTTTCGAGATATCGACCCCATTACAGTGCCATTGTGTTCGGTCTGGTCAGGAATGGTGTGCTTGTATAGGGCTTTCTGGTTGGACTTGGGGGCCCCACAGGGACCCCTGTAAAGTCCCAAATTTTACCATAGGAAATGAATAGGCCAAAAGTTAATGAATCATAACTCAGTCAGTTTTTGACATAGGGCTACGAAATTTGGCAGGCTTGGTTCCAGGTGCAATCTGAAGTGATATGTGATGCCCATTGGGCCCCTATGGACCCCGGGTGGGCCCTGTGGACCCTGGGTGGGCCAATGACTGTAACTCAGTCAGTTTTCGACCTACGGCCATGAAATTCGGCAAGCTTGGTCCCGGGTGCAATCTGAGGTGATATGTGATGCCCA
>JAJAGP010005699.1:0-29913 GCA_025084515.1 Ancistrus triradiatus | reverse complement strand
GGACACAAACCCTCATGTGGCCTAAAGTATTCGGACACAAACCCACATGTGAGCAAAAATATTGGAACACAAACTCAAGTGAACAAAAGTATTGGGACACAAGCCACGTGGCCAAACGTACTGGGACACAAACCTTCATGTGGAAAAAAGTATTGGGACACATACCCACATGTGAGCAAAAATATTGGGACACAAACTCACATGTGAATCAAAGTATTGGGACACACACTCACATGTGGCCTAAAGTATTGGGACACAAACTCACATGTGAGCAAAAGTATTCGGACACAAACTCACGTGACAAAAGTGTTAGAACACAGCCCCACATGTGGCCAAAAGTATTGGGACACACCCACATGTGGCCTAAAGTATTGGGACACAAACTCGCATGTGAGCAAAAAATATTGGAACACAAACTCATGGGAACAAAACTATTGGGACACAAGCCACATGGCCAAAGGTATTGTGACACAAACCCACATGCGGTCAAAAGTATTGGGACACAAACCCACATGTGAGCAAAAGTATTCGGACACAAACCCACATGTGAGCAAAAATATTGGGACACAAACTCATGTGGACAAACATATTTGGACACAAACTCACATGTGGCCAAAAGTATTGGGACACACACCAACATATGGCAAAAAGTATTGGGACACAATCCCACATGTGAACGAAAGTATTTGGATAGAAATTCAAATGTGGCCAAAAGTATTGGGACACAAACCTGCATGTTGCCAAAAGTATTGGGACACAAACCCACAGCGTCACGTTTCAAACACTGTTGTAGTTCCTTCAGAAATGCAGATCTACTTTAATATTATTTTCTTAGTATGAATACATGGTTATTTATGTTTAACTGTATCATATTTCAGTATAAGATTAAGCAAATAACCTTTGCTTTACATAAGCATTGGATTAGTTTATCGGGCAGCCGCCTGTGATTGAACTTCTAGCATTTAATTAGTCATAAAAATCATGCATTCTGCAGGATGAGTGAGTTTATAGTGTTAAAATATTTGATATTAATTGTTATATTTTAAGTTTGTTCTTTCTGTTTGTATTGAACTTTTTTTATTTACTATTGCTATAATTGTAGAATCTTCTAGGCTGCCCGAGCAGGTCGGGTCCCTTTTGAGTCTTGGTCTTCCCAAGCTTTCTTTCCTATAACATTTAGGGAGTTTTTTCCTTGCCACCCTAGGATTGCTCAGTTAGGGCTGTGGATGTAGAGCATTGTAAATCTGCTCTGAGACAATGCTCTGTTTTAAAAATAGTGCTATAGAAACAAATCTGACTTTGACTAGATGCTGGTGAACGTTTACCCTGGAGTCAGTCAGGGCTTGGAAAGGGTTGCTCTCCTGTTAGGCCTTTCCTCCCTCAGAATGGCCAAGCATATGTCTGGGAATCTGGGTCACCGTGGCGGTGGGGTAGCAGATTGCCGCTGTGCCACCCAAGCACTTCTTACTTGCATTTTTGGGCATTCATTTGTTAAGGTGACTTGTTGGGTTTTTGCTCCGTCAGCTGCTATTGTTTCGAGGTGCAGTCGTTCCCTGTGATTCATGTTGAACTTAAAATAAGTCCTGGATTTTGTTTTGCTCCAACTCTTGACTCGCTCGCCTGGGTCGCTATTTGTAGTCTTTCCTCTTCACGGTTATCAGGAAGCCATCCATCTCTGCCTTTCTCGTGCTTTCCCCACCGTCTGCTAACTAGTTTGGCTCAAAAGCTAATTGTCCTAAACGTAATTGTCCAAGCGCTAATGGTCCAAGAGCTGCAGGCTTGAAAAGCTGTTTGTTCTCCAGTGCTCTCCTAAGGAACAGATTGCAGACGTTCCCCGCTTCAGATTTTGGAAACCACTGGCTTGTAACGAGCATCCGTTCGATCCCTGAGGTTTTTCGCCGGAGCTACAAAGCTAATTTATCAATAAGTAAGGAAAGCTAACAGTATGCTAACAGCATGCTTAAATCATCAGCAGCACCAGCTGTTTGGTTTATTGGTTGGAGCTGAACATGCGAACCGAATTTCAGCCACCGAACCGCGTACGGCGCTGTAAAACGAGGAAAAACTCCGCTGCAGTGATTTGCAAAATGAAAAATGATTTGCTCTGGTTCGTCTTTTCAGTAGCCAGTGGGAAAAATCAAACCGCCCTTTAATTCTCCGTCGCAGAACATGCCGGGCTAAATGGTGCACGGCAAGCCCGAGAGGGATGTGGTTGTGGCTAAGCGTGTGTGTGTCTGTGTGTGTGTGTTAAGCCGAACTCAGCGATGTATTTTCGTCCACGTGCGTCACTGCCGTAGTCGCCATCATTTCCGACCCGCCACAAAATGACAGGCTTGAGGGGACAGAAATAAATAAATACGTAAATAAGTAAACAGCCGCCATGGTCGCTTAACAACAGGGAACTGAAAGTACTATTAAAGGAAGGTCTGAGTCACTGAACCGAGGGGTACTTCCCAAGCCCTGTCCTGCATTCTCATCCACTCACACTAATAATAATAATAATAATAATAATTCCCGTCCCATCAGCTTTACTCCCTGCGTATCTTGGTCAGGGTGGTAACTGGGTCCTTTCCTAGATTCTGTTCTGGAATCCAATGGGCACAGGCAGAGGCACAACCAAGGAGAATATTTCAGGGTTCTGTAGCCCAGCCTGATTCAAAGCCAGGTCCTCAGGAACATCTGCTTTCTTCAGCTGGCTCTGACCTCTGAGCCACAGGAGCTGCAATAATAATAACTCTGATTATTAATATACCAGTGCAGGGAGTCCTGGCTGTACCTTCCTTACAGGTCAGGCATCACCTGCAGACACGATTTTAGTAGTCTAGTAGTTCGAGTTGAGACCGGGACGAGACTGAGAATAGATTAACCACATGTGACCAAAAAAAGTATTGGGAGACAAATCCACATGTGAACAAAAGTACTGGGACACAAACCCATGTGGCCAAAAGTACTGGGACACAAACCCATGTGGCTAAAAGTATTGGGACACAAATATACCCCACCGGTGAATGGAGTTCTGGCTGTACCTTCCTTACAGGTCAGGCATCACCTGCAGACATGATTTGCTGAGTCTAAAGAATTCCTCCAGACATTGTAGCCCCTGCGACCCAGTCCATTACAGAAAGAGGGTTACAAATGTGGGGAAAACACCCAGCCTCCAATCTTCTTCTTCAGTTTAGAGAATTCATGAGATCTGGCACTGGCATCGGGCGACAAACCTTCTCACGGCTGGGATGCCAGTTTGTCCCAGAGGTGTTTAGTGGGGTTAGGGTAGTGTCGTAGTCAAGACCGCTAGAGCCGAGTCCGAGTCTAGACCAAGACTTTAAGTAGTCGAGTCCGGTTATGAGCCGGGACGAGATTGAGATTAGATTAACATTTTTTTATCATACAAGAATAAAAACACAAACTCATGTGACCACAAGTACTGGGACACAAACCCACTTGGCCAAAAGTATTGGGACACACATAGGCCGTGCCTTCCTTACAGGTCAGGCATCACGGGCAGACATGATTTGCTGAGTCTAAGGAATTTCTCCAGACATTGTAGGTCCTCCAGACATCCTTACAAATGACCTGCACATGTTTCTGAGTTGTTAGTGTCCCTCGTATCACTACTAGGGATGACCGGCTGTCGTATGCAGTTGGGGCAGTGTGTCGCTCCACAGCAAAGGCATCCATACTCGAACCTGACTGTCGTCGGATTCCAAACAGAACCTGGAAAGTACGGTCCCAGTCCATAGCAGTTTTTTCTCTGTTAGCCAAAAAGTGCAGATTTTCTTTAGGCACGTAGAGAAAGGGCCGATCTATTCTGTTTGGATGGACTGTTCATATTCAATAGCGAAGGAAAATAAGTTCAGTTTATAGTTAACGTTACCTCAGACAGACGCCCTCGACTCGGCTGGTCTCGACCACAATTTCCGAGTCCACCTTACCCCGAGACCGGGACGAGACTTTGTGCATGTGGCACCGTCATGTCGAAATGGGAAACCAGTGTAATTGAATGCTATAGAATTAAGATTTCCCTTCATGGGATCTAAAGGCTCCAGTAGGGCTGGACTGGAATCAGAACTAAGCCTGGACTTTTCTATAGCCAGCCCACCACAATCACCACGTCCCCACTGAGGGACGTTTAAAGATCCAGCGCTGAGCTCCGTTCATTGTAGGAAGGTTTGGGGGTGTGTCATTTCCCAGGACTTCTCAACCTCAACCTTTAATTTACGCATCGCGAGGACGGTCGCGTCAACAAAACCCAGCAGAGAGTCGGCATCGTTAAGTGGCACGTCTCGAAAATAAACCATACGAAAGAATGAAAAGCTGATGTGTACAAGACCGAAACGGCAAACAGCACTTAGCTCCTGCTCTGCCCACCCACTGAGATGTTCTCCAGTAATACATCTACTGAATACATTAAGCAAAACAGTAGTGTATGAACAGTGCAGGATTTATTCGAGTGGCTGTCTGCTCTACGCTCTTCTCGCGTCTCCTATCCGCCTGCTTAAAGGAAATCTATTTATAGTTATTTATAAGGCTTTGTCACAACATTTTGAAGCGCACACATCACCCGGTGTCGTTCTGCATAAACGCTGAAGGCTTTCAGAAACACAAGCGTGTGCTGTTGTCATATAACATCTGTTAATATCTGCCAGAGGACCCTCAAGACCAGACGTGATGCAAACGTGTTTTGGTGCAGTATTATATAATGCTATAAAAACAATGGACACACCATTTACATTTATAGCATTTAGCAGACGCCCTTATCCAGAGCGACTTACAATTGGTACAATCTTACAATCCAAGCAATTGTGGGTTAAGGACCTTGCTGAAGGACCCAACAGTGGCAGCTTGGCAGAGGTGGGATTTGAACCATGGACCTTCTGGTCCATAGTCCAGTACCTTATCCGCTAGGCTACCACAGTCACAGCTGGTTAATACGTCCAGAGTTTATTTAGTGACCAAGCCAAACGTTTCGTTCCGTACCGCAGACTTTTGGAACAAACTCATATCAGACGCAGACTTTTACCATAAAATATAGAAAGCAAAGCAAAGCATCCCTTTTTACCACCCGTTCTCTTGGTCAGGGTGGTGGGGCATCTGGAGCCTAACCCAGAATTCACTGTCGGTTCTATTTCTATAGCATGTTTTTCAGTGGAGCATTGTCTCAAAGCAGCTTTATGATTTTCTGTTTTTATTTCCTTTCATAAAAGCCCAATCCCAAACCGAGCAAACCTAGGGTGGGAGTGACGAGGAAAAACTCTCTAAACATAATAATTAAGAAACTCTGGGAAGGAACAAGACTCAACAATGGGCCAAACCTCCTTGGCTTATATGTAATAAGTAAGAATTAAGCTTTATCTGCGTTATCAGATTAATGCGTTTATACTAAACAGTTTCGAGTTTGGACCTGGCGAGCGGTCTGATCGGGTTTGCTAACAGTTCTGTCTGTGTGACATCACAAGGAAGAAACCTTGGAAGGATCAAGACTCAAAAATGGACGCAAACCTCCCTGGGTGGCTTAGATGATATATGTAACAATTTAAATGAACAGAAGCTAAGTAAAAATAAACAGATAACATATGTAAAGAGAATATAGTATTTAAATAAAGTAACATAATATGTAGAGATGCTGATCAGCTAAATGGAATACAACATTAGGAAGAGTATAACAAATAGAATATAAGACAATAGTGTATGGTTTGGACATGTGCAGAGGAGGGATAGTGGATATATTGGTAGGAGGATGTAGGAGATGGAGCTGCCAGGCAAGAGACGGAGAGGAAGACCAAAGAGGAGTTATTTGTTGTGGTAAATGATATGCAGGGAGTTGGGCATGACTCCATGACTTTAGTTTCGCTCTTAGATTTATCATCTACACCGCCCAAGGAGGTTGGGTCCCTTTTTGAGTCTTGGTCCTCCCAAGGTTTCTTCCTAGAACTAGGGAGTTTTTCCTTGCCACTGTCGTCCTAGGCTTGCTCAATTTGGGATTGGACGTAGTTATTAGGAGATAATCTAAACTTGTAAAGTTGCTTTGAGACAATGCTCCATTGTAAAAAGCTCTATATAAATAGATCTGACTTGACTTGACTTGAGTTGGGGTGAGAGTAGAGGACGTGGAGGACAGGGTGAGGTGGAAACGTTTAACTCGCTGTGGTGACCCCTGATAAAGGGAGAAACCGAAAGAAGAAGAAGAAGAAGGTGTATATACATGAAATATTGACTACAATAATGTAGAGAATATGCGTATTATTCAGTAACGTAAGACAAGAGCCACTATAGATGGGAGGGAGTTATCGCCTCTGATGTGGGCTCAGTAACTGAGTGTTTTTTAATTCTCCACCATGCCAAGAGGTATTTGTGGGTCAAGGTCTGTAGCACCAGAGCTTGGTGGCGATGATGAGACTCGGTGATGATTGCTGAACCACTCTGGTTCGTATCCCGCATCCGGTGGGGTGTGGTTCGAGTTGCGTTTCGAGTCATGACAGACTGGTTCCATTCTGGCGTTCAGGATGTTGCAGTTCCGCCTCGCCAAGGGAGCTCTTAAGGGTCTAGCACTGTCAATTCAACAAATTGTTTTTGTGTGTTATCTTTAAGGCCTGGAGTTTTTCCTTTTTTATTGCAGCTCTTTGAAAGCCACTGTAGCGTTAACAGTCCAGTGTCTGTGAGCTGAACTTACCAGTGCCAGTGCTTGGCATTGCACATGGTGATCTGAGGCTGCTCGGCCTTGCCTACCCATTGTAGATTTCTCGTTTGCTCCCACTTTTGGTTTACAATTTGAAAGAGAAAGGTGCTTTCTGTCAGAGCACCATAGCTTCCTGTTCTACACATACAGGCTTTAAAAAAATGCCGGAGATTAGCTACTGACACTCTAATTGATAGGTGACAGAGCAACGCTATCTGTTCCACCCAGAGCACAGAGCCAATTATGGTCTCACGAACGGCTATGGCATCGGCCGTCATCGAACTAGCAATCTCCCAATGATAGGGTGAATGTTTTTTTGTTCCACCCCTCCCAATCCCACTGCACTCGGTCCCATTCTGTACGACCGTGTGGCCTACCACTTGGCACCATTGTTGTTTCTGGATGTTTCCACTTAGAATAACAGGATTTCGAGTTGCCCAGACCTGTAGCAGTGCCATGCTGGATGCCACCGAGCTCTGGAGTACGACTCCTTTTACTGCCAGTGTGTTTGTAATGGAGGGTGTATGCTACGCACAACCTAGGTGCACAAACGGGTGTGAATGAAACAGCTGAATGCTCTAAGGGTTGTCCACATACTTTTGACGATGTGCAGAATTTCTGTAAATAATCGCATTTAATGGCATTACTATGAAGCCCTACGCTTCCTATAATGGAGATTAAAATGTAAAATCACAGATTTAATGTAGAATAAACATAAAGAACACAATATTTTATCTCTTTTAACCGTGAAGCCAATTTCTCTGCTGTAAAGGCAGATTTCTTATTACAGAAATAATAATAAAACTCTAGATGCCTATATTTAAAGTGGCAATTAACATTATTAAAATATGTAGAACATGCCACGCAGCTCCATAGTTTTCCAACACAGTTACAGTTTAAGGTTCGGTTTAGGTATCAACTTAGTGATCCACAGTACTATTATGTCAGTGCAAAGTCCTCACAATGATAGAAAGACAAATGTGTGTGTTTGTGTGTGTCTTTTCCTAGATATTCCCTCTCCAGTTCTTGGGTGTTGCAACCGGTGTACATGTTGAGAGCATGAAATATTAAAAACCTGCAATGTTTCTCACAAAATGCATTCGCTTCGGTGTACACACACACACACACACACCTACACCCACACACCTCCATCATGATAACGATGGCAGGGTTCCTACACTGCACACACAGTCTTATGCAATATTAACACCCAGTATGCATAATGCATGTGGCAAAAGAACTTGGCCGGGCTTCAAGTGAGAATTACTACACCGTAGATAGAAAGATCGATTTATTTATTCATCAGCATCATTTCAGCATCGATGGCTATATCCGTGACGGGAGAAAAACACGCTCGTGCATTCACACTGGCGCAGTTTAGCGAGATCAGTTATCCCAACATGTCTTTGGGTTGTGGGAGGAAACATGAGTACGTGGATAAAACCGACTGGGAAACTAAAAAAAAGCAGAATCCAGGGATCTCCGGGGCTGTGAGATAGATGTGGTGCGGTGGATGGGGAACTGGAATATTGACGAAGGTCCAGGGTTCAAGTCCAAGGCTTGTAAGACCGTATCAGTTGCAAGTTCCTCTGGATCTTAGGGAGGGCAACAACAAAAATGTTTCTTTTTTAAAAACTAGGGTATACAAACCGAAATATGATCAAATAAATATGAGAATGGGGAAAAGGGAATGCAGAAGGCGGATCCAAGGTCTTTATACAGTGAAAAAAGAAAAGAATAATTACATTGATGAGCATACGTATGAAGTAGAGAGGAAAACTTATCAGTAAATTTTGGTTTGGATCTACAGAATGCTAAGGGTCAGGCAGCAGAGCCTATAGGATGATCCTGGATACTGCCTAGGACAGAACGATGTCTAGGCCCAAGATGATTAGCAGATGCAGTGAAGCTATATTTTTCTGTCTGTTTACGTCTTTTATGTACGGTATTGTGCATCGTTCTTGCCTTATGATGTGTAATCAATAAAGTAGCCTTGTTATAATCTGCGTATTGCCACATTTAAACAGGAAAAAAAATCTAGTTTTTGACAATCTACAAGTGACACGTTACAAAAGGTGATATAATATTTACACTGATATGACCTATTCGCACGATAAAGCCGATTACAGGATGCCATTCATTCACAACCGTAGTTACTTTAACAGCTGCACATCTCAATCCCAAATTTCTTCTTATCGGACACAGAGTGCACTAAGGAAAGTTGGTAACCGGTAACTCAAAACAGGCAGAGCCTCAAAAAACTCTTTGAGAATGGTGTTTAATGGTGTTCTGCAGATATTTCTACAGCAATGCATTTTTGATGACTAGTAACAAGATAACACAAAATTATGAACGCTATGAAAAAAAGTGGCTGCAATGGCGATTTTTCAGTTTTCACTAGGTGGGCAGATGATTCTTCTGTGGGCAAAGCCGTATGATGTATGATGTAAAAAAAGGGTTGGACAGATGGACTAACAATGTCTGAGCTTTTTCCACAACAGGGTTGGAGGGCTGTTACTCTAGCAAGGCTGAAAATGAACAAACTGAACCGACTGTCAGTGCCATGCTGTAAGTCACCGATCTCTTCAATAAAACCCATCCTGGTCCCACGGCTTGTTTATGGGGATTAACACGGTTATATGCTTGATTTTCTGTAATAAAAGAAGCCACTAATTGCAAGTGGTCTGATTAATTCCCAACCACCGTCTGTTCCTAGAAACAATCCTAATAGGAAGCTTTATCACGCATTATCGTTTGTTATATAGCCTCAGCATCATATTAAGTCCCTGTGTGTGTGTGTGTGTGTGTGTGTGTGTGTGTGTGTGTGTGTGTGTGTGTGTGTGTGTGTGTGTGTGTGAGAAGCAGCAGCCTTATACTCAATTACATTTTTTCAGCGCACTCTTTAGCTTGTTGATCTTAATGAACAAAGCTGTAGCAAAGCCTCCGGCAACGTAATGTAATATTCATGTGTTTTTCTTTCACTATTCTGATCTCATTGCTTCAGACAGATATGTACGCATGTCTAAATAGCAACTGCTTGGGTGCTGAGGAGAGCGAGGCAGAAGTAAAAAACCGTCTTACTTGATTCGCATACGATTATGTTACTGTTATTTAGGGAGTTTCAGGGGTAAGGGGATGAAGAGAGAGATTCAAACTGAACTGTGTCCAGACTAAAACATTCGCACAGTGCAAACACAGTTGGAGATTGTTGTATGAACGACGTTAGGACTTATCCGGCCACGTTCATAATGGACCAAAGTGGTGCCACTGCACTGTCAGATTTTGAATGCCACATGTCCCACCCATCCTCCTGAGCTTATCGATACAGTCCAAAGAAATCAAATTCGGCTTCAAAACGCAACTGAAACCACAACTGAAGGCACTGGTTCATGTCCCACCTCTGTCAAGGTCATTTCTGAGTTGTGTTTTGAGTTCCTGGCACCGTTACCAAGCCCAATTGGTGCCCAAATGGTGTCCGATGGCACACTAAAGGTTGGGTTGCACTCCAGAGTCTCCAGTGTTTATTGAAGTGGAGGCTTGGTCAGTCAGTACAATAAGATTTTTGGTCAAGTAAACAATGAAAAGTCACACATGGCTTGTGATTCTTAAAAAAAAAAAAAAAAACTCGATACGCTGACTTAAATTCCCCAATATGCCAGCTGATACCCCGTCACTTGCATCTACATGAATAACTGAGCTTTAAAGCAACGCTTCTCTCATAATTATTTTATCTCCAGATTACACGGCGTGTAAAGAAAAGCCCTTATCCATATATTTAGGGCCACTCACATGCCCGCACTCACAAGTAATGAAGCACTGAAATGCTTAGAAATGCTTCCAGTCAGATCTCCATGTTGTGATCATTGGATTACACGAGTAAAGAATAAATCCAGAGAGGATTTCAGAGCTCCGGATAGAGTTCTTGAGTCTGATTTATTCCGCTTCTTCCCTGAAAAAAAAGCCCTTTGATTCAAATCTGTCTAAACCTGAGCTTAGAAGTTTGCAGCAGAGCCTGATACAAATGCAAATCTCCTCTTTTCTAGGCCTCATTATACAAAACTACCTCACTCGTCCCGCTTTGCTCACTTTATCATGCCACGTTTGCGCTACAAGAGGCAAATCCCTCCAGCCTTGATAAGAAATGACAGCCACCAGCCACCAGAGGATTGACCAGATATTACATGTAAGTAAAAGTTCCCATTTTGTCACGGTTTATCTGGTCAGGGTCGTGGGGGTTTCCGGAACCTATCACAGCTCCCTGGATGGGATGTCAGACCTTTGCAGGGCCCAGTAACCATACCATGCGACCATCACATTACAAGAAAAGCATGAGGCTCAAAATGAGGTCCTCTGGAGCTTCTTTCCAGGAGCTGGCGCTTAACTACTGCCAGCAGCATATATTATTAGTTTAGTATTATTAATATTAGTTTGCTGTGCCAAGCGAGGGCCAAAATGTAAAACATGGGGTGTGTTTATCAAAAGCATAGTTGTTAACTATTTTAGCAACTTACATAGTTGCTTTATAACTGCAACAGTTCAACTATGTAAGCGGCTAACGTAGTTAGCAACCATGTTTATGGGAAAGACACTCATGAAATTACTAAACAACCTTTAGTAAGACTTCAGATATCATAATAACCTTTAATATATTGAGCACAATAATAATATTAGCACTTTTAGGGCGCTTGGGTGTCTTTTTGTCTTTACTTGAGTAAATTTGTGAAGCAAAACCTTAAATTTAACTTCGTTACTCGTCGTGTTGTTGGTAGGGTGGCTATATAAAATGGCCGCCATGGTGCGCAACCTTATAAAGGCGCATGCGCGGTCCTTATGTCTTAACCGCAGCCTTGAAACTTTACAGATTGCGGTACGAAGTAAATAAAATCAAACCAAAATGTAAAATTGCATTTTATATGCACTTCTAAATACCGCGGGTTTTCCTTAAACTAGGAAAGCAACAGTTTTTACCGAACGTGCCAGCTTAACATTACCGGCTTATATTCAAATACTAAATCTTAAACGCTAACGTCTCCATAATACGCTCTTATATATAGGCTACTAACAGCCAGATTAATAAAAATGTAAATGAAAAAGGTTTAAAGATGTGAATCCGAAGGACTGTATGAAATGCCATCTCTAACTAACAGGATTAAATCAGGTGAGCGTCTGACACAGGTGGAGCATTAACAGGTAAGTTATGCTGTTTATTCTTCTTCTATTAAATGAGGAAACACTGATGGATGATGGCAGTTTGCTCTGATTCCTATAATGATGAGCTGGTTTGTGTTGTGTGGCATCTTCTCTGAGTCAGTGGGAGGATGCTGCCTGGCTGTCAAGTGGGTTTTGTTTGTGCATTGATGGAATTTGACTTGAACGTTGGTGCTTTTGTTTACTTTTGGCGTGCTCCTTGTTTGTGGGGAAACCCCACCGCTGGTCGTTAAGCAATCAGGATCTTTTTTCACATAAAAGAGCAGCTTCTGTGCAGTGTAATGCATGCATGTTTACATCATAGTTGTCTTTATTTATACTCAATGTTATCTAGTTTAACCCTATTAAGTGCAGAGCTTACATCATAGTTGTTAAGTGCAGAGCTTCAGTAAACCTTTCAGTACTTTATTACTCTTACTAATCCTTACTTAATTTAGTATTTTTGCTTCAACCCACCTCTGGCTGCAAATCAATCAAGGCTCCATCCCAAATTCTTGTCCGGTGTCTTGGTGAATGCCAGGAGATTCACAGATTGATCTAATAAAGCCTTCTTATGATGGACTTTAGTGGAGGAAAGTCTTAATGCTACAGCGTAGTTTGGGAAATCTAGACAACATTTTGGGAAAGGTTCTCTCATGTTCAGCATGTCAGTGCCCCCATGTACACCGCAGGGAGGTTTATCACGTTAAATCAGTCGTCTGGTAACATGAGTTAGGAACTGCTTCTACAGGTCAGTTACCAAAATACATTCAAGTGCACCTTCAAGTGACACAGATTCAAAGTTATCAATTTTATCCTGTTGTTATTGGTCAATGTGATAGCCGCTCTGCCTCAGCATTTAACGTAAGACACATTTTCTCTGTCCTACTTTAACTAAATTCTGGTCTGACTATTTTGAGATAATGTCTTAGGTTTTAGGCATTAGTAGTAGCATGTCCCTTTATTGCAGTATTTGGTCTCTCAACTGGATCGTCTTCATTCACTGGAGTTCAGTCAGATATTCTATCTTTTACTCCTTTTTTTGTGAGACGCCGTACTTTATTCTAGTGGAATTCCACAGATAATAATAATACATTATACTTATCTTACTTAGACTGGAGACGATTCGATTCACTTTGAAAGGTAATAATGTTTTGTTTTTCTTTCTTTCTTTCTTAGTTTACTTATTTTATGGTGTTAGTGTTTTTTTTCCGGTGTGTGGTTAGTGTGTGTGTTATGTCTAGGGTTCAAATGTAAACCTGAGAAGCCTTGTAAATTAGGGGATTTGTTTCTATTATTGTAGTATTCATAACATTATTTGCCTTGTTGTTATTCATTTGTTTTCATGCTTTTGTCAAAAAAAACAAAAAGAACAATCCTCTAATGAGTTTAGTGTGAAAGCTAAGCCTGAACAGAACCCTAATTTCAATCTTAACTCCTTTGGGATGAATCTGTATGTTTTTTTACTTATTATGTCACTAACCTTTAGTGCATAAACTGAAATATTTTATCCCAGCGCCATTTCTCTTTCTGTATATGTTTGTGTGGGGGATAAGGTCAGTAGGCTGCATGTAACTCTACAGTGAAACAAGCTTTTACCCATCTAGAATAGTAAAAAATCAATAAGAGATAAATCAGTTTGTTGGCTATTTAGGCAACACTATAGTATCCCATATAGCACTGATAAATACAGTATATAATATGGTGTTTTGGAGACTCGCCCAGGATCGAATAGCGTGGAATTTCACAGAATGTATCGTGGAACATTCAGCGATGCAACCTGTATATAAATTAATCCAGCCCATAAGCAGTGAAATGCATTACTAATTATCCCTGACTAATGTAACTCTGTCAGACCTAATAATTATAAACAAAAATAATTAATTTGACTTCTTTTTTTTTTGTAAAGGAGAATTGGTGACTGAAATAAAAAGCTAAATGCATGAATATGAAAAAGTGACATTTCCCCTGTTCTCGCAGGACGTAGCATTTGAAGGCGCTGGGCCGGTGACAGCGTGACTCGATTATAAAGATTGCAATAAATTATCCTAGCAGAGCGAAATCTGATCACGCACAGTCAAGCGCTGTCTTTATTCCGTCAGAGATGAAACAGTAATCCCCAATACAAGCGAGACTGCATCGTTCTTCATTAATTAAATTCACAGCGCTCCTTCAGTCCTCTGCCTCTGTTCTCTTTAGCAGCGCCGCTTGGCTAACCGTTAGTCGGCATCTGTAGTTTCAGCTAATTGAGTGTTTGTGTAATTAGCAGCCTAATTGACTTTTAACTGTTAATTGATTGTACTGACCCGCTGCCTCAAACCGTTCTGAAACACGTGTTTAATGTGATTTAAATGGCGTCATTATTGTGCTAAACTCATCTGCTGGAAGAGTTTAGATGTTTTATTATTCACATAAACAGAAGAACGCTTCTATTAATATCTTCCATTCCAGGCTACACACATAAGAAGGCTGGTAGTTGCACACGTTATCGCGTTCACGTTTTGAGTTTCTTACAATTTCTTTTTTTACAACCCCAACTCAAAAGTTGGGACGGTATGGAACATGGAAATTAAAAGATATGTGCAGTGTTCCTTACATTTCCTTTGACTTTTATTTCATTGCAGACGGTATGAACCCAAGTTATGTTGTGTCTGGGAAACTTAATTTCATTTGTTAATAAACATCTGGTCCTGCATTTCAGGCCTGCGACACATTCCAAGAAAATTTGGGACGGGGCAATTTATGGCTGGTAATGAATTAAAAAAACTAAATAATGATGTGATTTCAAATAGGTGACTAAAATCATAATTTGGTACAAAAGCAGCATCAACAAAAGGCTGAGTCTTTGGGCAGAGGATCTCCGGTTTATCAATAAATGTGTAAGAAAATTATTGAAATGATTAAAAACAATGTTCCTCAAATAAAGACTGGAAGGGATTTACATATTTCAGTCCGAACCTTTTCTGATGTGTCTTGTTGATAAATGCTGGACGTCCCTGATAAAGATGTCGTCTTGAAGGCAGCTTATGTTGCTCTAAAATCTCAGTGTACTTTTCTGCATTAATGCTGCACCACAGAAGTGGAAATGACCTTTACCAAGGGCCCTGACTCGACCCCATACCATGACAGAGCCTGGCTTTTGGACTTGTTCCTCATAACAGTCTGGATTTTCGTCTTTAGTCCAAAAAAGCTCTGTTATACTGATGGGTCTGAGCACAGTCCCTGGTTCCACTGGGTGATGGTCCATCCCAGATGTCTGTGACCCCAGAGAAGTTGATGCTGCTTCTGGACATGGTTATTATATATAAGGCTTCTTTTTAGCACAGTAACGTTTTAAGTGGCATTCCTGAATGTAGCTCTGTATTGTAGAGCTTGATAAAGGTTTGATAAAGGAATCCCTTGCCCATGTGGTTCTATCAGCTACTGATGAATGACGGTTCTTGATGCAGTGCCGTCTGAGGGAGTGGAGATCACCTCTCTTCACTGAAATCCCTCCAGATTCTGAATTGTTTAATGATTTTAAGCACTGTAGAGGGAGAAATATTTAAATCCCTTACAATATTTCCTTGAGGAACATCGCTTTTTAAAATTTCAATACTTTTCTTACACATTTGTTGATAAACTGGAGATCCTCTGATCATCTTTACTCCTCAAAGACTCAGCCTTTTGTGGATGCTGCTTTAAATCATGATTACAATCATCTGTTTGAAATCACATCATAATTTATTTGTTATCTCACTACTAGCCCTAAATTGTCCCCGTCCCAACATTTTCTGGAATGTGTTGCAGGCCTGAAATGCAGGAATGGATGTTCATTAACAAATGAAATGAAGCTGACCAGAAAAAAACCTGAAATATCTCAGGTTCATACTGTCTGCAATGGAATAAAACTCAAAGGCAATGTAAGAAACACTGCATATCTTTTTTATATCCATTTTCCATACTGTTCCAACTTTTTGTACCTGGAGAAGTCATTCGTGTGAAACCCAGGGGCCAGACGTTCATGTGGACCAGGTGCTTTTAATGTTTTGGCTGATTTGAATGCTGCTTCCTTGGTTTGCTGCGGTGATGTGAATAAATCCTCAGTGGGAAAATCAGCAGACGGTTACGGGAACGGCGCAAGAAATAACAGCACAGCATGTTTTCTTTATTTCCATTATTATATTAAATTGCAGCGACCACCTCTTCTACTTCCGTTCTCGTAAGGAATGCGTATAAATCAGGGCAGTTTTCCCTTCAGTTACTCACATCTAGCACCACACACTCCTCCACGTTGGTACTCCTTCGTTTAGATCTGCAGCAGCACACAATCACACAGAATTAAACCCTTCCCTTAATGACTCATTATGGAAATACACGCACTCGCACACGCTCAGGGTGCCGCACAACTCCAAAGCCCGAGCCGTATTCATATGGAAATGCCATTCCCCAGCCTTTTATTAATCTGCCCTAGTTAGAATATGAAAGCACGCTGTTTACTTTAACAGGCTCCCAGGAATGTACTGTACTGTATTAACTGCAGACATTAGTGCGTATTTAAGGAAACACCGTCTCGGGCGAAGCTGCAAACTAATTAAAGAGAACACACAGGAGGTACAAGATGTTCAGCAAAGTGATATTTATCCCCGAGAACCCAGAGATCTTACTCAAAAGGAAATACAAGTCGAAAGGACATCCCAAAACCCAACCACTAATCAGAGAGGCTAGAAAACAGAAAGCCAGATCATGGTTGAGGAGCTTCAACACATGCAAATGTATCTCATACGGGTGCAGGTCTGGGATCTGAAGGTTATTATCCTTATCATTAAGGTTATTAATCTTCTTAATCCATATACAGTCAAATCTTGCTACTATACCACTCTCGGTATTATACCACTTTTGCTCGGTCCCGACAAAATTCAATGCAAAATAAATTTACTATGCCACCACCTACTGTCGCTACTATGCCACTATTGTGTGATTGTTAAAAGGCACGAGTTGTGAAATTCCGCGCAGTGGCGCGGGACGAGGGAAAGGAGTTCAAGTTCACGTTGCTCGACGCTCTACACATCGCCCGGCGTGCTTGGGAGCAGGTCGGCAAGTCGACGATCAGGAACTGTTTCGTGAAGGCCAAATTCATCGAAGAGGAGATCCAAACTGAGGCACAGGATGTAGAGCTGCTTGAGATCTGGGAAGCTCTGATTGCCGAGGAAAAGATGCACGAGAACGAGGAGATCGAGCTGTCTGACTTTCTCAAAGCCGACGAGCGCCTCGCAACTGGCGGGTCTTTCACGATGGAGGAGATTGCGGAGGAGATGCTGAGCAGTGAGGAGCCGGTGGAAAGCGAAGAGGACGAGATTGAGGAGGAAATTGTTCTGATCGAGGAAGCCCAGCGCGCTTGGAGCACCGTCCGGAAGTTCTTACAACAGAGAAGCGAGAAGCCCGGTGTGATGCAAGCGTGCCATCGACTAGACAACGAGATGTACGAGATCCGCCGAAAGAACATGCGCCAGCCGACGATTCTTGAGAGCTTTGGACTGACGAGTAACTTGAGTCAAGTCAAGTCAAGTCAGATCTATTTATATAGCGCTTTTTACAATGGAGCATTGTCTCAAAGCAACTTTACAAGCTTAGATTATCTCCTAATAACTACGTCCTATCCCAAATTGAGCAAGCCTAGGGCGACAGTGGCAAGGAAAAACTCCCTAGTTCTAGGAAGAAACCTTGGGAGGACCAAGACTCAAAAAGGGACCCAACCTCCTTGGGCAACTTGAGCAAATAAAGCCGTTTTTACGAACCCTCGTTATTATGCCACTCTCGCTACTATGCCACTTTTGCTCGGTCCCGGAAGTTGGCATAGTAGCGAGATTTGACTGTATTACCTTTGCAGAAATATTACCTCTTGTAGTACAGCAGAACATCTGGCTGATGCTGAGCTGCTTTCGGTGGCGGATTAGGTTCTATCTGACATTTGGTCGCAGAAGAAAGTGGAGAGAGAAGTCCTGCGTCTTTGCAACGCAGCCACCGGAGATAAATGCGCTGATTTCTCAGCCTCTTGCACGACTCATTTTCTGCTCGCTCTCACTTCCCTGGTCTTTTCTCCAATACCTGCAATGCACCTAGTCTCTCATTCCAGAAATGTGATTCATTGTTCTAATCCTTTTTATAGAATTATAATCATTATTAACACTAATATTTTCCTGTTCACATTTAGAGTTATACATGATTTAAAATTTAGATCCATTTGACCGTTTTATGTTCTAAAGATGTTATTTGTTCTTCTGTAATGTTGTAAAGATGATGATTACTCAATACCGGGACAGTAAAGTATCCACAGTGTATAGTGTGTACTGGCTGTGAAAGCTACTGTTATGATGTTAGTGTTGCTGTTCTTTAACATGACAGAAATGTGCTTTTTCTTCAATTCTTTGCAGGTGACAAAATGAACCCAGACAGGTTTATTTCAAGGGGTCAAGTTCAGACTCGTATGTCGAAGCCTTCACTTTTTGTCTGCCATATACGACACCTTTAGTCCTGCATATCATGAGGGAGAAGCACCCATGCTGGAATGTGTTACAGGTAAGAAAAAGTCCTTCTACTTCTTCAAAAGAAGGTAGTAGAAATGAACACACGAGACTCCAGGGTAGGGTTGAAGATGCTTAGGCAATAATGAGTGAACAAAAAATATGGAGACATGAACACGTTCCATCTACAGGAGCTTTTATGACATCCCAATCTAAATATGTAGGTAATAAAATATTTAGCTCTATCTATTACAGTGGTGTGAAAAAGTGTTTCTGATTTCCTATTTTTTTGCATGTTTGTCACAATTTAAATATTAGTCAAAGACAACACAAGTAAACACAAAATGCAGTTTTTAAATGAAGGTGTTTATTATTAAGGGAGAAAATCCACACCTACATGGCCCTGTGTGAAAAAGTGATTGCCCCCTAAACCTAATAACTGGTTGGGCCGCCCTTAGCAGCAACAACTGCAACCAAGCGTTTGGATAACTTGTAATGAGTCTTTTACAGCGTTGTGGAGGAATTTTGGCCACTTATCTTTGCAGAATTGTTGTAGTTCAGCCACACTGGAGGGTTTTCCAGCATGAACTGCCTTTTTAAGGTCATGCCACAGCATCTCAATAGGATTCAGGCCAGGACTTTGACTAGGCCACTCCAACGTCTTCATTTTGTTTTTCTTCAGCCATTCAGAGGTGGACTTGCTGGTGTGTTTTGGATCATTGTTCTGCTGCAGAACCCAAGTTCGTTTCAGCTTGAGGTCATGAACAGATGGCCGGACATTCTCCTTCAGGATTTTTTTGGTAGACAGCAGCCCCAGACCATCACACTACCACCACCATATTTTACTGTTGCTATAATGTTCTTTTTCTGAAATACTCTGTTACATTTACACCAGATATAATGGGACACACATCTTCCAAAGAGTTCAACTTTTGTCTCGTCAGTCCACATAATGTTTTCCCAAAAGTCTTGGAGATCATCAAGGTGTGTTCTGGAAAAATTGAGACGAGCTTTAATGTTCTTTTTGCTCAGCAGTGGTTTTCGTCTTGGAACTCTGCCATGCAGGCCATTTCTGCCTCTTATGTCTCTTATGGTGGAGGCATGAACACTGACCTTAACTGAGGCACGTGAGTCCTGCAGTTCTTTGGATGTTGTTGTGGGGTCTTTTGTGACCTCTTGGATGAGTCGTCGCTGCGCTCTTGGGGTAACTTTGGTCAGCCGGCCACTCCTGGTTTAGGCCATACATCCAGAAGAGCATTTGACATTAGATGAGAGGGTCTGACTCATAGTCTGCTGGCCTGAGCAGAATGTGAGCTGTTCAGTGTTTGTAACGTTTGGTACAGCGACGTTCAGTGTGGTTATTGTGTTGTACGAACAGTCACAAAACCATATGACGGTTAGCTGAGATGAATGCTGGCCACGTGAAGTGAAAGCATGGTAATCGTGTTAATAGAAATGTGTTTGTTTACCTTTACACGGTTTGAAAGAAGAATGTATGAAATGACTGTTAGAGTTAGCGCAGCGAGAGTCTGATGCTATGCTCGTGCAAATGACTTCCATTATTAAAATCTGCGTTCATAACGATCTGTTTGCTTACTCTGTGTGTTTCTCTGTGTTTTCCGGTACCGGCTCCAGACCTGGTGCTAAGATTTAGTTCTGGCACCAGCTCGGCTCCATCGGCTCGGTTCCCCCTCACTTAGTCCTGCCAGTCATTCCTGCTGAGGACGAGAATGTGCAGTGATTCTGTTTCCTGAATGAACTAATAATGAAGTTCACTCCTAATTTGATTGTCTAAAAAATGTATTAGAATATTGTCTTATATTGTTTCATTTTTCTTTTCTAAATGTAATTCTGTTGTTAATTGTATCGTATTCTTTAAATTATTTTAGTTTGTTTTTATTTTAATTCTAATGTTCTGTAGTGTTTTCTTTAAATATCCTATTTTAAATCTTGTGTTTGATGTTTCATTTTTAGTTTCTGTGTATTGAAATTATGTCAATGGAATTGAACTTCTAGCTTGCCCAAGGAGATCGCATGTGTTTGTTGCGGCGGTCCTCTTAAGGTTTGTTTGTTTGTTTATTTATTTATTTTCACGGTAGGTTTAGTGTGCTGCTGTTCTCCATGTGGTCTGTCTGTGAAAGGCTAGTGAGAATTAGAAAGTGTTATCAGTTTGGTTATTCTGGGTGATGCTGGGTGATTTTGGGAGAGGTGCTGGGTGTTATTTGGTGGTGTTTGGGTATATGGGGTGGTATTGTTCTAGTCCTCATATGGGTACTCAGACCACATCAGACTGCAGTAACTTAGTTTAATTCTTACATGTAACATCTCGGCTGCCCAAGGAGGTTTGGACAGTTTTTGAGTGTTGGTCATCCTAAGGTTTCTCCTTCCTACTGTCACCCCAGGCTTATTTAATTAGGGCTTTGGAACTGGATTTTTATAAAGCTGCTTTGATAGAAATGAATCAATTAAAATTTATTTGCAGGTGCTGGGTGTTTTTATAGTGGTATTAGGATGCATGTGGTGATATTGGGTAGTATTTGGATATCATCTGGTGATTTTTAGAGGGGTATTCTGTGGTATGTTTGTGGTGCTGGATGGTTTTATTGTGGTACTGAGTGGTTTCGGTGGTATGTTGTGATTGGAGATTGAAATGGACTGAGGATGTTGGTGTGTGTGTTTGGAAGGTTTAGGGAGATATTTGGTAGTTTTACGGTGTTATGTGTACTGAAGGATCATGAAAACTCCTTTTTAAAAAGTTGATTTAAGTGACTTTGACCCTGACCTGGTTGTTGATGCTACACTGGCTGGTCTTGAGTATTTCAGAAACTTCAGTTTATTTTGAAGTTGAAGCCAAGGAGGTCTTGCAGAGAGTGATTATTGTTACAGAGATCATTAACTCGGCTGCTCACTGATGAATGTAAGGAAGCAAAGGTCTCAGGGGTACCATCCAAAACCAGCCTTAGTTCATGGAAAAATAAGGTCCTGATCTGTGTCACAAATGTCATGTGATAAACGATTTTTTAAACCATTAAGTTCTGATTGAATTTGTTGATGTTTCATGTGAACTATCAGAGTAACAAAAGCACAAACATGAACATATGTTACTTTAATAAAATATTTAATCAGTAAATGCTGTAGATCTGTAGAGTGAGGTGAGTCTATCAGCCAAACCATGATCCCATCACCAACTACAGCCAGCTCAACTCTCACCTCTAACCAGATAACACATGCCTTAGGTCCAACAATCCCTTCCCCCTGTAAGACCAAACCCTTCCCCTCCTACAAGCCAAACCCTTCCCCAAGTTCCCCTCCTACAAGCCAAGCCCTTCCCCAAGTTACCCTCCCACCTGCCAAAGCCTGCCCCCCTCGAACTGCAAAACCTGCCCCTTTTGACCAGCCAATCCCTGTCCATTTTCTAACCGGACTCCACCTTTTGAGAAACGCCTCCAGGCTGTTGCTCGGACTCGTTCATTTTAAAGTTCATAATCCCCCTATTTTCACCGATCTTTGCCCTCCTCCGTGGGCTAGTGGTCAGCATCAGCGTCTCCGGTGCTGAAGGTCCTGGGTTCAAATCTTGGTCGGGACAGTTTTAGTCGTCAAGCCCCGAAATTAAAGTCAAAGATACCAAAAACTCATAAGTATTTGTAAGCTCCCGTGGCTCAGTGGTAAGAGCCAGGTGCAGAGAGCATCAGGTCCTGGGTTCGAATCCCAGCCGGGGCTTACAAAGAAACAGGGGGTTATAGTGAAAGTTTTGAAAAATGCAAAAAACAAAGAAAAAATAAGTTAAACTCCTTCACCCCACCTTTCCTCAGCCCCTCCCTCTCTGACTCCTCCTATCCGACTCCTCCTCACAACCACACATCATCACATACATTCAACCAATCAACACACAATTACATCAGTCACTTACCTCAGTCAGCCCAGATGAGACTTGAACCGGCCACCTTCAGCTCCAGTCGCTCCATGTCACCCACTTTTCCACTGCGCCACGACCAAGCACTGATGAAAGCTGATTTCATGAGGCTCTTATCATACACACTCAGATGTCACTTCAATAGAAAGACATATAAGACACTCAGCTCCTCCCCCTTCCAGACCACTGCTCCTCGTCTACGCCTCCTTCTGGAGCTCCACCCCTCAGGCAGCGCCTCCTTGATGTCCAGCCCCTCATGAATATCCCCACCTACTAACCGATTATGCATAACTCCACCCACCTCCTCTATCAGAGCCTCCTCAATCAACCAGACCAACAGACGCCTACAGAGATCCTCCAGAATGCAGCTCATTTACCCAAGTCATGACTGACTGGCTGCTGCCTCATGTTTAAGACTCATGTTGGTCAGCTCTTAATGAACAGCTCCTCTTTTGTACCTTTAGGTACCTTTAGTCTTTAAAAGTCATTTTGATGACCTTGGAGCCAAATCTTTTATCTTATTTATTTTTTCCCCAGAAACACAAACAGAAAACAGAAGAAACGTACAAAATATGGTTGTTTTATTTTGATTCGCATCACATTTTTAAGAAACATATAACCATATAAAACATTGTGTACATTACACACATTTTAACACAACACTTCAACACAATCTCAGATTAATTAGGAAACAGAAATCTCCCAACCAGCAGTTTGATCCAGCGTGATCCTCACTGTGAAACTAAAACACACACATCAGTTAATCATATAAAAGGTAACACTGCTCAAATGATATCTTTAAACAATCAAACATACCTGCTTTCTTTCTCCAATCCTCCATGTTTACCTCAGAGCAAACTGAAATAAAATGTACATTAACAGATGCAGACTTTTAATTCAATACACATTTATTCATTTATCGGGGGGAGATTTTGTAAATTTAAATAGATTTGTACCTGCTTTTGGAGGCTCTGCATCTGAAAAGACGATCAGAATTTAAATTAGTAGTCGATTCACCACCAAACCAATTCTATATTCAATATAAAACCAAATTACAGTGGTACCTCTCGGTACTCGTCATCCTGAGAGATTTCTTTCCATAAGGAATAATGTAAATTGAATTAATCGGTTCCAAATCCCCAGAAAATCCACTGTATAAGACATTATATGCATTACTGGAGTTATACTGTACACTTAAACTATATATTTAAAATAACTACATGAAATGAATAAGAATTTAACCTCACGTACCATAACGTACGCATTATTGTAGTTCTCACTGTTTCCTCTTTGCTTGGCTGTTATTACTGACCTTCTTAGGACCCATGGTGACTGATATGAACTATATTATATATTTATTTACAAATCACGAGAAAGCTTACAGTGGATTTAGCAGTAGGATCTACACTGAGCAGGAAGCTGTTGTGAGACTGACACCTGCTGCCATGTTTCAGCTGGAGAAGGCATAAGAGTCGCTCCGAGTGTCGAAAAAATGACGAGTGCTGAGAGATAGAAGAAAAGAACACATTAATAGGTCACGTTCATTTAGACACTTAATAAGATTTAGCTTTGCATTTGAGGGCTTACTGTACCTCCTACTACACAACTACAGTACAATACTTATCTGTGATGCTCGGATGGAGAAGTCTAACACCAGCGTAGTCAAAGTATGTAAAACCATGACTTCAGTACGATACCTGCCTAAAATATCTCAATACCGATACTGAAATGATTCCACGGTAAAAACAAAGCATCAAAAAAAGTCATGGAATAACAGACGATAGAAAATGGAACTTCAAATTATTTGTTTTTTTTATTAACAATAAAAAAAACCTATAAAATATTTTGACAATGAATAGGTCATTAATACCATTAATAATTGGGTTAATGAAAATCATTTGATTACAATAGATAACGCTTTTACACAGTGAGCAGTAATCTGATGTCCCTCTGTATACTTAGGTTTATGGTTAGATTTTTCTTTTTTTTGACAGTTTACTTAACTTTGTATTTGCAGCTGGATCTCACTGGTTAAATCATCATTTAAAATTAATTTTTAGCAACAGAAATAATTATTGACATAAGTGTCCATGCCAATTCCCATTCCCAGCACTGCTGAATAAATATGACTGATCGTATTTTATAATTGGGTATTTGATGATCTACCTGTGATGGTGAAGGCCTGATTTTTTAGGAGTTTGGAAGTTGATGATAAATGGAACATTACCTGGGTGGCTCATGTATACAGAGATGTTTACACACCTTGGTAAGTAAATTATAAAACCTAAAGCCAGTTAACAGTTATTATTGTCCTAAACTCCCTTGTCAAAGTCAGATGGTTAATAAGATCTCCTGTCACATAATAGATCTGACTCGTCTGATTTGTATTTGAGGACCTGAGCATGATGTAATAATGTGATCTATCATATTCACTAACCTGCTGCTCTGTGAGCTCTTAGTACAAGTTCAGCTGGAACTGTTGTCTCCACTGGGCTGTGCAGCTTTAAAGCATCTTTTGCAGGCTGGTTTTGTTCTGTTCATGGACTTACAGTAACTCCATATTTCACTTCCTGCATCGATGATCAACAAACACGTTGGTTTTAGAAGCCAAAACTCTCCGGATTCTTTTCTGATTCACCTGTATTTATCTGCAGAGAGAGGAAGCAGGGCTCTGCACATACTGCCCCCTGTGGAAAATCAATGCAATTCACAGAAATAAAACTTTGAGTTGAAATCAGTGTCATTATTAGTCATTCACTGCCTGACCTTCGATGGACTGGCGTCCAGCCCCATAATTTCACCCGAAAAAAACATTTGTGATTTTTGGGGGCTGAATACTCAGTTTCTTTTATTTTTGCCATATTTGTTGTGTGGGTTACAGAGGTCAAGACTTAGGCAGGGACGTCAATTTCAGGGCTCTATCAGAGTTGAGATCCGGTCAGCTGAACGTTCGTTATATTTAATATGGACATATGGATGGGATCTATGGACCTCCTACAGGGACCAACTTCAATTTGGAGTGAGATAATTCTTTCAAACTTTATCCCTGTCTAAGTCTTGACCTCTTTAACATATGGTGCGAATTTGAAGCACATCAGAAAAACTCAAAAATTCTGCCTGAAAAAACCCTAAGGGGGTACCCCTTTGTGATTTTTGGGGGCTGAAAATTTTCTTTCTTTGATTTTTTCCATATTTGTTGGGTGGTTTAAGGAGGTCAAGACGTAGGCAGGGATGTAATTTCGGGGCTCTATCACACTGCAGAGCTGAGATCTGAACGTCCAGGATATGTGTATGGGAGTCATGGAACTTCTACAGGGGCCAGCTTATATTTGTAACGAGATAATTAATTCAAACTTGGGGCCTGTCTAAGTCTTGACCTCTTTATCATATGGTGCAAATTTGATGCAGATCTGAAAAACTCAAAAATTCTTCCCCAAAAAACCCTAAGGGGTATCCCTTTGTGATTTTTGGGGGCTGAAAAGTTTGCTTCTTTGATTTTTTCCATATTGGTTGTGTGGGTTAAATAGGTGAAGACTTAGGCAGGGATGTCATTTTTGAAGCTCTATCACACTCCAGAGCTGAAATTTGGTGACCTGAACGTAAATTATATTTAATAGGGATATTTGTATGGGAACTATGGGCATTCTACAGGGCCAACTTCAATTTGGAGCAAGGTAATTAATTCAGAATTATTTCCTGTCTAAGTCTCCCTAACATATGGTGCAAATTTGATGCAGATCGGAAAAACTCAAAAATTCAACCCCAAAAAACTGTAAGGTTTAACCCTTTGTGATTTTATGGGGGCGGAAAAGTTTTTTCTTTCTTTCTCTATACTTGTTCATTGGGTTAAGGAGGTCAAGGCTTAGGCAGGGATGTGGTTTTTCCAGCTCTATCACACTCCAGAGCTGAGATCCAGTGACCCCGAACGTCCAGTATATTAATAGGGATATGTGTATGGGAATCATGGAACTTCTACAGGGGCCAGCTTCAATTTGGAGTGAGATAATTACTTCAAATTTGGGGCCTGTCTAAGTCTTGAACCCTTTAATATATGGTGCGAATTTGAAGAAGATCAGAAAAACTCAAAAATTCTGCCTAAAATAACCCTAAGGGGTACCCCTTTGAGATTTTTGTGGGCTGAAAATTTTGTTTCTTTGATTTTCTCCATATTTGTTGTGTGGGTTAAGGAGGTCAAAACTTAGGTAGGGATGTAATTTCGGGGCTCTGTCAAACTCCAGAGCTGAGATCCGGTGATCTAAAAGTCCAGTATACTTAATAGGGATATGTGTATGAGAGTCATAGAACTTCTACAGGGGCCAGCTTATATTTGTAACGAGATAATTATTTCAAATTTGGGGCCTGTCGAAGTCTTGACCTCTTTAACATATGGTGCGAATTTGAAGAAGATCAGAGAAACTCAAAAATTCTGCCTGAAAAAACCCTAAGGGGTACCCCTTTGTGATTTTGGGGGGCTGAAAATTTAGGTTTTTTTTTTTATTGTTTTCATATTTGTTGTGTGGGTTAAGGATATCAAAACTTAGGCAGGGATGTAATTTTGGGGCTCTATCACACTCCAGAGCTGAGATCCGGTGACCTGAATGTCCCGTATATTAATAGGGATAAGTGTATGGGAATAATGGAACTTCTGCAGGGGTCAGCTTATATTTGGAACGAGATAATTAATTCAAACTTGAGGCCTGTCTAAGTCTTGATCTCTTTAACATACTTAGGGCCTTAGTAACAACAGTACCTGATCTGTGCTGGTCCTGCGGGGGTCCTGAGCATTAACAGTGTATGTAGAGAATCAAATGGACTACATTCTGTAACTGTGGAACTACAAATGGACAAGTGTTTGGACTGTGTATATATAGCCATATAATGGAAATATGACTTGTAGGTTTCCAGATAAACTGATACTGCACTGTCACATAAAAGACAGTTTCTCATTCTCTAAGTGCATTTTTCTGTGACGTGCAGGATGCGATTCCTGTATCCCATATAATATGTAACTCAGCCCATCCCACAGGTCCCTCTGGTGTAAACACTGCCGTCAGCTGTGGAACTGAGTGCCGTTCCGTACCATGAAACCGGACTTGTGCGGCCCGGCCTTCATCAGGTGGAGCCGGCAGATTTTTTAAAATATCGACAATGAAATCTCCAGTTTAGAATTTAGCTCTTCCCTCGACGTGAGCACAGAGTCAATGCTATACTCCTCTTTTCATTAACTTTAGGTGTTTGTTAGCATCATTTATACTAAGTCCTGAAGCCAAGCTTACCAACAGACACCACTCTGATCAGCTTTGGTAAAGCCGCCATAACGTAAAGGGAAATGTTAAAGGGATATAACGTAAAATCTTGGCGTCCAACATTTCTTCCTCGTTACATTTTGTGGCTTTTTCCTGGCCCCAGGCTCGCTTGAGACGTTTTAAGAAGCACTACCAAAACCAGAGAAAACATCACGTCAGGCGTACGATAAACCGTAGAAGCTTTATTGGGCACATGACACTTTCACACTGACAAAGAAAAAAAAAAAAAAAAAACAAAGCTTGAAATGAAAAGAAGGGAAAAAAAACAATAAACCCACATTTTATTGCACTTAATTTATAATAAAAATTCTAATAGACAATCCCTTTAAGGTTTTGCTGTTTTTTATCTGTCTGTTACACCAGGCAGTTTAACACGAACTGGAAAAAAGGAAAAAGGAAGAAAACAACACCTCCAACATCTGATTTCATTAAACCAGACCATAAATAAAGGAAACAGGAGAAAGAACATGTTTTAATTGTAATATACAGTGTTAAACCAGCTTCACAGTTCAGCGTGAGAGTGACTCGGAGAGTGAGACGAACGGGTTTGGCTACGTTGACGCCGACGCGCTTTTCCTTCCTCCTCCCGTTTTGGAAAGCGGGTCCGACACGCGGCGTTCCCCCGATCCGACCGGTTTAAGTTTAAAAACCAAACTCGAATCCATCCGACACGTCCCCGGCAGAACGTTTGTCCCAAGGAATGTGTGAACAATTTGCTCAAACACTCGCACGCGCAAACTATCGTCCGTTGTCGTGGAGTCTCTTATCGGAGGTTCTTGCTCTTTCAGCCTCGTAGAGGCACATTTGGCTCAAGTTTCAGTGGCAAAAAAAGAGGAAAAACAAAAGAGAGAAAGTTCCATCGTATGTGTGTCTGTAAGTCCGAACTCTTTAGGATTTAGTCTGGGACTAAAACGTCACAGCCAGTGGAAAAAAAACAAACCCAAAAAACAAATCCCACGTGACTTAGCAGCATTAAATTCAGTTTGGCCACTGGGAGAGCGGGAACAGCAAAGGGGCGGGATGAGGTTTCCAACGGGGTCATGGGTCGAACCGTGGAGCACCAGTACTGAGGACGGGAGGGATTCTGCGCGGCTTTTCCGTACGGAGGAACAAAAGGGAACCGAGAACAGCGGTTGGGGTTGGCGCGTCATTCACCGAGGCTTTTTAAGCACAACCAATCTCGTTTAGGTAGAAATGGTGGGATTTCGGTCTCTAGCTGGAGCCTCGGAGCTCGGGGGCGAGCGTGACCCCGCAGACGGGCGACGCCCGGCGTGCCTTTAACTTAATACTGAAACAGGCGAGAGGTAACGTTATCGAGGGAACGTGTGAAAAAGAACCGACACTGAAATTCACAGTCGTGTGTGTGAACACTAACATAAGTGTGTAAGTGTGTGTGTGTGTGTGTGTGTGTGTGTGTGTGTGTGTGTGTGTGTGTGTGTGTGTGTGTGTGGGGGGGGGGGAGACAAAACAAGGAAGAACGCAGGCTGGTGTGTTCTCCTATCTTTTGTTAAATCCTCACATTTACGCGTAAAAGCTTTTTTTT
Organism: Ancistrus triradiatus; assembly: GCA_025084515.1. NCBI lineage: Eukaryota > Metazoa > Chordata > Actinopteri > Siluriformes > Loricariidae > Ancistrus > Ancistrus triradiatus. Next base: position 785 of record JAJAGP010005699.1, on the reverse strand, counting down.
TTAAATCCATATCTTTACCCGGCGTGCGTCCGTCCCCCACCGCCCGGCCCGCGTCCGCGGGGGCACCCCTTCCACGTCATGCATACAGTGTCGACCTGCTCGAGTCCGAATAAAAACAAAAGAACAGCGCTGTATGCCCGGTGCCCGCTCGAGCCGTGCAGGCTTGGATCGGCGAGTCTCTGTGCGAGGAAAGAAAAAAAAGAAAGAGTCCCGTCCTGTTCCTCCTTCCCCAGAATGCCGTGCTGCAGAGGCGCCGCCCCTCGCGCTCTCACCCCCCACCCCCAACCGCGGAAACGGGACATGAGGATGGAACTGGGTCCAGCCATGGAGCTGCACCTCTGGCTTCAGATAAAGGAGCTTCCGAACGGTGGGTCCAGTCACGGAGCTGCGCGATGAGGCCCGCTCATGAACCCGCCCCCCTTCTGAAGACGCCCAGGACCAAGCCGCCCACCCGCCCGCCCTCCCCGCTTTGAAAACGAAATAAACGAAACAAAACCGCAGCTACGCTCACTAAAGGGGCGACCCGTGCCGGTGGGCGGGTGGTGCAGCTGCACGACGAGGCCCGGCTTCTGGTCTCCCTGCCTCCTCTTCCTCCAGGAACCCCGGTACGGTTCATTTGAGTTCGACGTCGAAGTCGAGCACGAGCAGTTTGGTCTCCTCGGTGCCGTTCCGGCTGCCCACCGCGCACACCAGCTTGACGTTGGAGGCTCTGATCCGCCAGACCACGCCCCCGCTGCCGCCGCTCTCCAGGCTCACCAGGTTACGGATGAAATCTCCCGAGCGCA
>JAJAGP010005698.1:0-29921 GCA_025084515.1 Ancistrus triradiatus | reverse complement strand
TGTGCATTTGGTGTTATGTTTTGGGTCACTGTTCTGTTGGAAGATCCAGACATGACCTAGCTGTAGCTTGCTGGCAGTGGCAGCAATATTTTCATTCTATTACTTCATGAAGTCTGTGATGCCACATAACCTGGTGATACTGCAAATCTCCAGACTTCTGTGACTATTCTGCTCACTGTGCATTGTGCATCTTTACTTGAGGCTCTGGGCTCTCAGTCTTGCTTTGAAATAATGGGCTGTCAGTCTTCGCTTGAGGCTCTGGACTCTCAGAATTAACCTGGGACTCTGGGCTCTCAGTCTTCACTTGGAATACTAGGCTTTCAGTCTTGACTTGAGGCTCTGGACTCACAGACTTAACCTGGGGCTCTGGGCTCAGGCTTGACTTGAAACGCTAGACTCTCTTGCTTGACTAGGGACTCTGGGCTTTTAGGCCCGTCTTGAGTGTCTGGCCGCTAAGTCTGGACTTCTGACTCTGGTCTCTCAGGCTTGACTTGGGATACCAAACTTCCAGACTTCAATGTCTGGGCTCTCATTCTTGACATGGCTCTCCAAAATATTGGAATACACATCATTCTCAGTGCACTTTGACAGGACAGTTTTAATATTCTTGGAACTGACTCTATATTCTATGATTGCTGGGAAACCAGGCTCTACAGTCAGTGCTGTTAACAGAAAGAGCATTTGCAAGACCCCACGGCAGGCATCACACTACAGGCAGTCAAAATACTGGCACTGGTGATAAAAAAGATCAGCAAAGTCATGCAGGAAACAGGAAAAGAATCATAACAGCACACAAGTTACTCTGGGCTCTCAGTCATGACTTAGGTCTCCTGGCTCACAGACTTGACCTGAGAGTCTGGCTTGTTTACAATTAGTACTTCACACATTTTTGGCTGTTTGGTTGCTTATTTTTTATCTACACCAACGTTTTGAGTACTTTTTTACACAAATCTGGCTGGGTGATGCAGTGGTTTGTGCTGTCACCTCACAGCTCCAAGATTCCCAGTTTGATCCTGACCCTGGACTCTGCCTGTGTGGAGTCTGCATGGCTTTACTACATTTACTACATTCCAGAGATGTCCATTAGGTTGATTGGTGACTCTATATAGGCCCATGACTAGTATGTTGATATAACCATGTGTCTGTCGTGAATCTAGCCATCGATGTTCATGCGACATTAAATAAAACTGATGACCACATCTAGCAAGACTAACATAAGGCAGATATCAAATGTTCTATGACCTGGCAACCCAACCTTAATGTTTGAGGTTTACTTTTAGATTTATAACATTTAACAGATGCCATTATCCAGAGCGACTTACAACTGATACAGTCTTACAAACAGTTAAGGGTTAAGGCCTCTCTCAAGGGCCCAAGCATAGTAGCTTGGCAGTGAGGAATCTTTACATTCAACCACTAGGTCAGTGGTCCAGTACCTTAACCTCTATGCATGACAGACAAAACAAATGAGGTCACATATCTGACTTTAATGTTCCATTACAAGACATTTAGTACATACATCTGTCAGTTTAAAAGTTTAACAGAAAAGCTTTTGTTACCTCGATGACTAAAAGATAAAGTTCGTGCCTTTGTTACTCACCTGGCAATCCAATGTAATTATTTGACAGAAAAGTGGATATACACAGATCTGGCAGCCTAAACCATATTTTCTAACACATACCTGGCAACATGACTCATATTTTTGGCAAACATATCTGGCAACCTTACATAAAGTTTAGAAAACAAAGGTTTGGATCTTTCCTTTCACAGATTTGGTGACCTTAATGGTTAACAGTAGATGTGGATTGTTTTATCACACAAATCTGTGTGAAATTCTACCTAAGTGTGTGAGAGAAAAGGTAGGTTAGACAGAACTAGCATCCAGACTGATTTAAAAAAAAACACAGGGTGCCTCGTCATGATATCGAGCGAAACTACGGATTGGATGGGACACCACAATAGAAAATATTAGATTTTAAGTAACATATATATAATAGATTTTAGATATTTTATTGTTGCCAGTTCTTACGCGTTAATATTTCTTACGTTTTTTGGTATGCAGTAACTTTAAAAACCAGGTTGCCAAATCGCACGGTACGGTAGAAGTACAGTAATAACAAAAGTAGGATTCAGAGTTAGGGTGATCTGGCAACCTGAGTACTTGACAGCAGAGGGAGTGTTCATGAGGAAGCGACCGACAGACAGCGAAAGGTTATAGTCCACGTTCGGAAGCCTGTAATTACAATATAAGCATATTTTGTTACTTTATTATTTTGTATTTCGAGTTTTGACGCTTAGTTAAACGTTAGTGTAAGACGACGAGAACAGACGTACGCCGAAAGTCTCTTTTCGTTACTGAAACCAAGAGCGAGCAGAAAGTGAAAGTAACATCTCGTGTCGAAACAACATGGCCGCTTTCGAGTCCAACGAAGACCCTTCGGACAGACCGTCTCTCTTAGAGACCGAGCTGACCTGCCCGGTTTGTCAGGAGCTTTTCCGAGACCCCTTGCTGCTCTCGTGCAGTCACAGCTTTTGCAGGTCGTGTCTAGAGGCCAGCTGGAAGCACAAACGGGCCAAGCTGTGCCCTGTGTGTCGGAAGAACTGTGACGAAGAGCAGCCGATCCCGAACCGGGCTCTGAAGAACACGTGCGAGTCCTTTCAGAAGGAGAAAGCATGGCGGGTTTCATCAGGCCCACTGGTTCTTTGTGGGCTACATCAGCGAGAGCTACAGCTGTACTGCATGAACGACGAGGTGCCCATATGCGTGGAGTGTGTGGCCTTGCACACCGGTCATGACATGCCCACTCTCCAGCAGGGGGTTCAGAACTGCAAGGTAAACTAGGGGTGCATACACTCACTGATCACTTTATTAAGTACACCTCCTTGTTTCAAAACTAATTGTACATTTATCAGTTCTACTTGCCATGTAGATGCACTTTGTAGTTCTACAATTACAGACTGTAGTCCCTCTTATTCTGTTCTCTAATGTTCAGGACCACCACAGATCAGGTACTATATGGGTGGTGGATCATTCTCAGCACTGCAGAAACACTGGCATGGTGGTGGTGTGTTAGTGTGTGTGGTACTGGCATGAGTGCTGCTGGAGTTTTTAAACACCTCACTGTCACTGCTGGACTGAAAGTGACAAAAATGTCCATCCACCAGCATCCTGTAGGCAGCGTCATGTGAGAACTGATGCATGGATGACCAACACAAACTGTGCAACAACAGATGGGCTACTGTCTCTGACTACGTCTACAAGGTGGAGGTAGATAGTAATAGTATAAATTAACGGAAGTTAATTTAAGTTAAGTCTGTTCACTCCGCCTCATCTTGGCAACACCACCAGGCAGTTATTTCCAGCCATACAAGACCAGACTCCTATCTCTTTGAATGGGGAGAGACCTAGAGTGGGGCAAAAAAGTATTTAGTCAGCCACTGATTGTGCAAGTTCTCCTACTTAGAAAGATGAGAGAGGTCTGTAATTTTCATCATAGCTACACTTCAGCTATGAGAGACAAAATGAGAAAAATCCAGGAAATCACATTGTAGGATTTTTAAAGAATTTAATTGTAAATCATGGTGGAAAATAAGTATTTGGTCACCCACAAACAAGCAAGATTTCAGGCTCTCACAGACCTGTAACTTCTTCTTTAAGAAGCTCTTCTGTCCTCCACTCGTTACCTGTATTAATGGCACCTGTTTGACCTCGTTATCTGTATAAAAGACACCTGTCCACAGCCTCAAACAGTCAGACTCCAAACTCAACCATGGCCAAGACCAAAGAGCTATCGAAGGACACCAGGAAGAAAATTGTAGACCTGCAGCAGGCTGGGAAGAGTGAATCTACAATAGGCAAGCAGGTTGGTGTGAATAATCAACTGTGGGAGTAATTGTAAGAAACTGGAAGAACATACAAGACCATTGATAATCTCCCTCGATCTGGGGCCCCACACAAGCTCTCATCCCAGAAATCCCAGAACTACACGGAGGGACCTGATGAATGACCTGCAGAAGAGCTGGGACCAAAGTAACAAAGGCTACCATCAGTAACACACTACGCCGAGAGGGACTCCTATCCTGCAGTGCCAGGCGTGCCCCCCTGCTTAAGCCAGTACATGTCCAGGCCCGTCTGAAGTTTGCCAGAGAGCATATGGATGATCCAGAAGAGTATTGGGAGAATATCATGTGGTCAGATGAAAGCAAAAATAGAACTTTTTGGTAAAAACTCAACTCGTCGTGTTTGGAGGAAGAAGAAATGCTGCTGTTGCATCCCAAGAACAACCATACCTACTGTGAAGCATGGGGGTGGAAACATCATGCTTTGGGGGCTGTTTTTCTGCAGAGGGGACAGGACGACTGATCCGTGTTAGAGGGAAGAATGAACAGGGCCATGTATCGTGAGATTTTAAGCCAAAACCTTCTTCATCAGTGAGAGCATTGAAGATGAAAGGTGGCTGGGTCTTCTAGCATGACCAATGATCCCAAACACACACCGCTCGGCAACGAAGGAGTGGCTCCGGAAAAAAGCATTTCAAGGTCCTGGAGTTGCCTAGCCAGTCTCCAGACCTCAGCCCATATAAAATTTGTCGAGGGAGTTGAAAGTCTGTGTTGCCCAGTGACAGCCCCAAAACATCACTGCTCTAGAGGAGATCTGCATGGAGGAATGGGCCAAAATACCAGCTACAGTGTGTGCCAACCTGGTGAAGACTTACAGGAAACGTTTGACCTCTGTCATTGCCAACAAAGGTTATGTTACAAGTATTGAGTTGAACTTTTGTTATTGACCAAATACTTATTTTCCACCCATTATTTACAAATAAATTCTTTAAAAATCCTGATTTCCTGGTTTTTCTCATTTTGTCTCTCATAGTTGAAGTGGTACTTATGATGAAAATTACAGACCTCTCTCATCTTTCTAAGTAGGAGAACTTGCACAATCAGTGACTGACTAAATACTTTTTTGCCCACTGTATATATGCGAAACAAGGAGAAATTAAGGTTTAAAATCCATATTTAGAATCGCTGGTATAATCTGACAGAAATTATCTGACTTACTTGGGTTGTTGGATTCAAATAACACAGAAAAATATGTCTTTTTGTAATGGTTATTCTACTGCACACATGCATCCCGCCACTACAAAGGGGCCAAGACTTGCTCAGACACATTTATTGATATGCTGATTGGTTCTTTCTAATGATGGGGCAGGGCTTCTTATATAATGTCTCTGATAAGAGACAGGGGCTGTACATCATCCAGTGTTACAAGTTTAAAGTAGGGTTAAAGTGCCACCTACAGACAGTCTGAAACTTGTTGGATTAGCGTGGTAGAATTTCATTAATGGCAAGACATTTGTCACAGTTTAAGCTTGGCGAGGGCGAAAGGTGAGGTTGGTGGCTTTTTGAGGAAAAGTGCCTGGAAGGAAATCCGCCCTGCCATCACGGGTGGCGAGAGATAATGAGGTTGTTTGTTTGCATCACAGGAAGTGCTCAGCTTAAAAGTCAAGATTCTCAACGATCTACTGGAATCCTTCAAGAGAACAAAGAAACGGTGCACCGAAACTGTCACTTTCATTGAGGTAACTGAGATGCAGAGGCATTTTACAGGCAAACATCTAATAATTGCGTTAATGTATAGACAAATTCTCACTACATTCAGTCCTGTTATAACAATGAGAAACTTAATATCACACTACAGGGCCAATCAGGGGAAGCAGAGAGTCGAATCAAAGAGGAGTTTGAGAAGCTCCATCAGATCCTGAACGAGGAGCAGGATGCCAGAACTGCAGCCTTGAAGAGAGAAGAAGAGCAGAAGAAAGGCATTTTGAAAGAGAAAATCGAGAACATCAATAAAGATATCACCTCCCTGTCTGATCTGATTCAGTCGGTCAGGAGGGAGATGGGAGCAGAGGACCTGACTTTAGCACAAGTAAGACATTCTTCTCTCTGTTAAATCTGGAGTAAGTTTTCCAAGGACAGGTCTGTTTTGATGAATAATTTTTCATTTTGTCTTCACAGAACTTCCAGAGACTTAAACAAAAGTAAGCCACATTTCATTCCAGAAGGCTTTTACGCCGTGTATCAGCGATTCGTATTGATTCATGTTGTGTAACTGTATCCCAGGGCCCAGTGGACATCTGAGGAGTTTCATAAGGTTCCTTCCAGTGTACTCATTAATATGGCGCTGCATGTTGGAGCACTGGATTACAAAGTTTGGGAGAGCATGCAGTCTCGGATCAAATGCTGTAAGTGATTATTTTGCATCAGCAAGTATTGCTTTAGGCTACAACTGGCCATGTGCTGATATGAATTCCTCTCATGGGCCGCTTCGTTGGGTACACATGTTCAACTGCTCGTTAATGGAAATCTACTCAGCCAATCACATGGCAGCAACTCGAAGCATTTAGGAATGTAGGTCAAGACGACCTGATGAAGTTCAAACCGAGCATCAGAATGGGGAAGTAAGGTGGTTCATGTAATCCACACTATTGGTTTGGTTTATTATGCCATGTTCATGCTGAACTTTGTCAGGTTTGGTTAGAACATCAAATGCAGCCAAACCCCATGATCCAAATGTACCGCATGCTGGAAAGTGGTTCAAATGGTGAATATTGGGGCAGTGGCAGCTAGGGTTGGGAGATAGATAGCCCAGATGTTATGAAGTCTTCATGTTCTGCTTTAACAGAGAGACTTGCATAGAAAACACACACATGGCATCCCAAGCTGTTTTAACAACCAAGCACCTGCTGTAGCTCATGTTTTCCCTCACACACTAATCCAGTAATAGGCAGTTGTGGAGCTGGATATGGAGCTGGTTTGGATATTACATAATGGGCACTGCACAAACAACAGTTGTTTGATACCCACCAAAACAGCCAAAAACAAACTTCTATAAACTGTACAAATATCACGAATAGTCAGAAATATTTTTCTATCACCGCAATTAAGTGCTGAAACTGAAACCTTGGACCTTCTGGTGAATAGTCCAGTGACTTAACTGCTGGGCCACAACAGTCCAAGATGTTTTTAACATCATTCTCTGTAGGGGGTTGTTGGTTTGGACTAACTGTATGTTTAATAGGACTGTTAGGAAATGGTGGTATGCTGATATTGAGATGACTAAATCCCAAATAGATGTGCCTTTTATATAGTAGGGGGAAAAAAAACAATAAATTCTGTGATTTTATCGATAACGATAATTACACTCTACTTTGGCAGTGTATATTTTGAATCTAAATTATTCTAAGGTTGTTTGAGCCCATCTTTCTCAACCGCCTGAATTGGCACAGTGTCTTTTGTGATATAACTGGTGACAGCATTTATTATGTCTTGCCATCTGTTGCTTTTCTTGTCGCAAGGCGCTTTTTTGCACAATGATTCTGCTATGGTTTGCTGAGTGTGTTTTTGTGCTGGTACCTTGGCTTATTTAAGTTTGTCATAATCTTCATATTCTACCATCTTTTCAAAGCCAAACCACCTCCAACAATGCAGACTGTGCGGCTGGTGGTGTCTGTATTTTGTCTTCTGGTGCAGTTTGTTCACTCATTTTTAGTGAGTGATAATGTCAGCTCGTCAAAACAACAATTAAGATGTTATAGTAGACGATACGTATCGTGCACCTGACATAGTATATCATTATACAGTGGTACCTCGGTTCTCGACCACCTCGGAACTCGTCGAATTCAGTTCTCAACGTGTTTGGACTAGAAAAATTGGTCTCGGTCCTTGTCGGTTGCTCAGCACGCTTGCTTAAACTCGTATGAGTCGGACTCGTGTCAGGCGAAACTTGATTCACAATTCAATACACAGTGCGATTCAATGATTCAGATTCACAATAGCCCTTGCTCAGAGAACATCTCTGTGTTTATCATGTTCTTTATTTTTAAATCTACACTACTGTACTGTATCCTTAGTTCAAATAAATCTCCATGGGTCCTGAAAAGGTTAGTTTATAAGAGCCAACCGAAAGCAAAACAGGAAAAACAAGTGTTTTGCACTTTCAATCCATTCCTCACTAAATTAACTGAGATTTTTCCACACTTTGAAAAGCTTTGTGTTAATGATTCTGGCCAAGTGTAGGTTAGTGTAAGTGTTTTAAGCATTTACTTACTTGTCATTACTTATCATGAGGCGCCATAATGTAACTGCAGTCATTTAAGGTGGACTGGAAAATGCGAATAAGACGCTGATGAATAAGGAGCCAACCAAACACTCTTGAACTCCTTAATTCATGTAACATTTAACTTCCGATGGATTTTTCGGAACGTATCCCCATCGGAAATCATGGAGCACCTGTACAATACAACTCCATTAATGCATATAATGCCTTACATTTACATACGACTTACAGTTGATACAGTCTTACAATCCAAGCAATTGTGGGTTAAGGGTCTTGCTCAAAGACCCAACAGTGGCAGCTTGGCAGATGTGGGATTTGAACCCTGGACCTTCTGGTCCAGAGTCCAGTACCTTCACCGCTAGGCCACCACAGTCCCACAGTGGAGCCTTAAACAGTGTGGATTTTCTGGGGGTCTGGAAATGATTCATTCTGTTTACATCGTACCTTATGGGAAAAAATTGCTTGGTACTCATTGTTTTCTCAACAAGCCTTCTGGAACGAATGAACCAGAACCGAGGTGCCACTCTAATGTCTTGATAGATATTAACGTCACAAAAATCAGTTGTTGCCAGGTGCGGTGTATCCCATAAAATGTTTCATAAAGTTTCAGTTCAGGCGACTAAATCTCTGTTTTCTCTCCAGTTCCTGTGCTGATGGATCCGAACACGGTTTCTCCATGGCTTTCCATATCTCCCGACTACTCAAGCGTAAGAGATAGCACAGAGAGGCAGTCCATGCCAGACAACCCAGAACGTTTCGACCCCTGCGTCTTTGTCCTGGGCTCCGAGGGCTTCACTTCAGGTCGCCATCGCTGGGAAGTCAACGTGGGAGATAACCCCAAGTGGGTCCTCGGGGTGTGCAAGGAGTCGCTGGTGCGCAAGAGGAAGTTCACGGTGACCACATCAGGGGGGGTGTGGAGCATCGGCCTGAGCAAAGGAGTATACAGCGCTTTGACCACTCCACGCACCGTGCTGAACATGGACAAGAGGCCTGAGGTTATTAGGGTGAAGCTGAACATGGAGAAAGGTGAGGTGTCCTTCTGGGACGCAGGCAGTGGGAAACACCTTATCACCTACACCGACAAGCTCCCCAAGAAGCTCTTCCCTATCTTCGGGCCAGGGCTTCAAAGCACACCCATGTCTGTACTGCCTGCCAAGCTCACTGTCCATAAGCAGTGATTGAAATATGTATTAAGGGGCTGTGGAGAACGGTAGTGCCGGCTGAATGAGATTTAGTGTGTGGGATGAGTAGATCAGTGGTTCCCAACCTTTTTGTCCTTGGAGCCCCCCTACTAGGATGTAAGAAAAGCTGCTCCCTCCCATCCTGCACTCGCACACAATTTGTTGGCAAAAACTAACAGAAATTATATTCCTTTCATAGCTTTTTCCCCCCCATTTTTCATGTTGGCTTCCGTTTCTCTTTTTCTTTTCTGTTTTTTGAATTAAAAATATTTTTTAATTTTTTTTTTACAATGAGTTTGTTATTTTAACAAATTGTGCAAATTGTATTTTGACAATCTCAGAGCACCTCAGAGCAGACAAAGCCTTACACACCCCCTTTCCTTTTTGGGGGGGTTGTTTGCAGATCCCAGGTTGGAAACCATGGGAATAGACTTTAGGGAGAATGTGAAGGGTCTGAGATTGTGAAGTGCTGGTATAGAGAATAGGGCTTGTGTGCTGGATTGCCAAAGAACCTCAGTCATGGGCTTTCCAGCAAAAAATATCATAGTAATATAATATAATACATGCACTAATACATGCTTTTGGGTTTGTTATAGTAGTGTTTTTTTCTGTTTTGTTCTGGTTTGGGGTTTCTTGGTATTTCTTAGTGCCTTGAAGCTGAGATCATGTTTTACAGGGAGTAGAAAGTGGATAGTAAAGGCTGTATCAGAATCAGAATTGGGCTTCTGGAAGAACTTATAATCAGCAGACTCAGTGTGGACTCTTAATTAGCATGTGATTGAGCAACAGACATTGTAATTCCAATTTTAAATCGTTTGAACTTTGCTTTTATTATGACGAATACTGAATCCAACTGTTATGTCAGATTTTTTTTAAATGACTGTTTCTGTAAGGTGAGCACAGTACTGAGTTAGTCAGAGTTTCTCACTTTCATTCTGGACTTTCTTTAATTTGGTCCTGTGTCACCTGAATCTTAAACATACACTACATCAGCCCAAGACGTCTGCAAGTGCATCCAAAAAAGGAAAGACCGAATTAATGGCAACAAGAATGGCAAAAGAAAGGTTTAAATGGAATATTATAATATTTATCTTTCCATTTATTTTTATATATACTAGAAGTATGCACAGGAAGCATGTGTATTGTTGAGTGGGCAAAAGTCTAAAGTCTTTGGGACAGCGCTTAAAAACAGAGACACAGAGGAGTCTGGGAAGAAGAGAGAACACACTAAAAGAACAAATCTAAAAACCACATGCTACATGATATCTGTATTTCATTCTGCGACTTTAAATTCACAATTCTACCCTTGTTTTCCAGATAAACTATCGATAACCTGTAGTGAAAGTGCATTGTTTTGCATTGTTTGTGCTTCAGAAATTGATATCTGAAAGGTCAGACATTGTTAAATACTTCCAAATTACAGTATGGCTATGCAGTACTGTCCCTTTCATAATTATTGACACAGAGTTATAAGAAATTCACGTTTTGGTGAATTAGCTTAATTTCAAAGTGTGAAAATGAGAACAATCCACCATTCATTAGAAATGCATTTAGTCTGAGAAAAACCCTTATCAAGAAAGATTTTTTTTGTTTGTTTTTTAACAAAACCACACGGGCCACAATTCATTCTTTAACTTGAGATAGACAAGAGAACAGATCATTCAGATGAGAAAGGACTGCTGACCTTCGTGAATACAGTTAAGCTATATGACTGAAAATCTCCATGTCCAGTTAGGGTAAAACTTAACTCAGTTCCAAACAACTGGAACTGTGACAAACTTGGCTACGTTTATTTTGCACCCATGCAGAGTGAGAGCAATGGTAAGAGAAACAGAAAATACCCAAGGATCACAGCTGGGGAGTTCCAGAGAACTACCATCAGATGCCACCTCAATGCAAAGACATTATTGGTAGGCTTGCCAGGTCTTTCCTGTCCTCTAACCACAAATGTGAAACGAAAATGGAACATATTTGGCGTAAAAAGGATGACTACTAGAACTAGAACCTGATGCCCATTGATAAGTAAGGATCTGTGATGTTCTGGGGCTTTTTTCCTCCAAAGATCTTGAGAATCTTGTTGAGGTGTCATGGACTCCATGAAATACCAGTACATTTTTAAAATCAAAGTCTGTCTGCCTCTGCCAAGAAACTAAACAGGGGTCATTATTGGATCTTCCAGCAGGAAAATAATCCAAAAATAGGTCCAGATCAATACAAAAATGGTTTCTTCAACACAGAATCAAACTTCTACCATGGCCATCTCGGTAACTCCCTGCTTTGTGTTCTCCAATCTTATAAGCTCTTTTAGGAGAAGACCCAGCATCAGAGCTGTTTTATTAAGGACGTTGGACAAAGTCATGTCAAGTCAGATTTATTTCTATAGCAGTTTTTACAATGGAGCATTGTCTCACAGCAGCTTTACAATTTTAAATGATCTTTTAATTATAAGGCCAATCTCAGTTGAGTAAGCCTAGGTCGATAGTGGCAAGGAAATGTAAGAATGAACTAAGTTTTCTAATTAATAAGTTCATAGTAATAGTAATAACATATTAAATGCAGGGGACATGTAATTGTTGTGTATGAGGTTTTATTAAAAATAATTATTTCTTGATGAGGGATCTTTGGCCTCAGACTAAATTTCCTTCAATTAAAGTCTGGATTTTTCTCATTGTTTCAGTGTCAGATTAAGCTAAGTCACCAAAGGTTGAATTTCTTATAACCTCTTTTACTCATCTTCATGAGGGGTGCCAATAATTGTGGAAGGGCCTGTATGTCTGAAAGATTATTTGGCTAATTATTTTAGCGCTTCATATTTTGTGGTGTGTTATTTTGCTTATAATGAGATTGTATTAAAATGTATGTTTTTCGAATAAACTGGATCAGTGCACCTGTTTTGAGTGTTATCTTTACAGAACGATATTCAAAGGCTAAGGTTAAAAGGATTCCTACTTGACGAGGATAAATAATAGTACTCATCATATTGATTGCACTGAACGTTATTTGATAAACTGCAAACTGCCATTTGCCAAATATATCAAATGTTAGAAACATCTCAAACGTCCAGCCACAATGATAACCACAGAGCTAATTGAGCATCTTTATGACCCAGTCTGGAGGCATCTACAGTTTTAGAGATCCACAATGTCGGTGAGACAATTTTACAATCAGTGGTGGAATCTAAAGTCCAAACACTGTTGTTCCCATGTCAAGTCAAATATATTTCTATAGTGCATATTACAATGGAGCATTGTCTAAAAGCAGCTTGCCTGTCTAGGCCCACAGCGCTAATTGAGCAAGCCTAGGGCAACAGTGGCAAGGAAAAACTCCCCAAATGTTAGAAAAAGAAACATGGATAGGACCAAGTCTTAAAAAGGGACCTGACCTCCTTGGGCAGCCTAGATGATATACATAAGAAGTAAACTAAGTTACCTAGTTAATAAGTTTATAGTAAAAATTTAAATGAGAGAACATAATTAAATTAAATTAAAATATAATAAAATACAACCCCAAATTAGAAAAAGTAGGAACAGTATGGAAAATGCAAATAAAAAAATATATGCGCTGTTCTTGTTTCCTCTGACTTTTATTTCATTGCAGACAGTATGAACCCCAGATATTTCACTTTTTTTCTGGTCAGCTTCATTTCATTTGTCAATAAACATCCATTCCTGTATTTCAGTTGGGACAGGGGCAATTTTGGTGGGAAAAAAAAGCAGTATCCACGAAAGGCTTAGTCTTTGAGGAGTAAAGGTAAGCAGAGGATCTCCAGTTCATCAACAAATGTGTGAGACAAAAATTGAAATGTTTTAAAACAATGTTCCTCAAAGAAAGATGGGATAAAGTGATTTACATATTTCTGTCCTAACTTTTTCTGATTTGGCTTGTTTGACGTCCCTGGAAAAGATGTCGTCTTGAAGGCAGCTTATGACGCTCTAAAATCTCAGTGTACTTTTCTGCATTAATGCTGCCATCACAGAAGTGTAAATGATCTTTGCCAAGGCCCCATAGCATGACAGAGCCTGGCTTTTGGACTTGTTGCTGGTAACAGTTTGGATAGTCCTTTTCGTCTTTGGTCTGGAGCACAGGGCATGGAAGAAATGTATGGACGAAATGGTTCTTCCATACAAAGATCTGGAATCCATCCTAGATGCCGCCAAGCCCAGAGAAGTCGACGTCACCTCTGGAAATGGTTAACCTAAGGCTTGTTTTTTGTACAGTAATGTTTTAAGTGGCATTCGTGAATGTAACTCTGTATTGTAGTGCTCGATAAAGGCTTGATAAAGTAATCCCTTGCCCATGTGGTTCTATCAGCTATTGTTAAATGACAGTTCTTGATGCAGTGCTGTCTAAGGGGAAATGCATCCAGATTCCTGGAATAGTGTATTGATATTATGCATTGCAGAGGGAGAAATTTGTAAATCCCTTTCAATATTTCTTTGAGGAACAAACACATTTGTTGATAAACTGGAGATCCTCTGCCCATCTTTGCTGCTCAAAGACTCAGCCTTTTGTGGATACTGCTTTTGTACCAAATCATGATTATAATCATCTGCTGACATCAGCTGTTTGAATTCACATTTCATTTTTTTACCTCATTACTAGACCTAACGTGCACCCAGCCCAACTTTTTTGGAATGTGTTGCAGGTCTGAAATGCAGGATGGATGTTTATTTACAAATGAAAAACATAAAAAAAACATGAAAAATCTCCGCTTCTTATTGTCTGCAATGAACTAGAAGTCAGACACACTGCAGGTTCTATTTGCATTTTCCATACTGTCCCTTTTTCTGATTTGGAGCTGTATAAAGCTGTCTTGTAATATCTGTAGTTAAGCGGCATATGACTTCTTTTCTTCTAAAGATCTCCTGTCACTTATCTCTATGCAAACGTCTTGGAAGCTTTGAGTTACCTCCCATCTTTTCGAGTCCGGCAGCAGTCAAATTAAGAGGGTACAAACGAATGTGATCGGGTAAGTGAATTGCTGTTTTTGTTTCAGGTGTTTGCTTAACTTTGTGTAGTAATAATAGAATTAATTTAATTTGGAGTTCAAGGCCATCCCAGGAAAAAATGTAGTGTGAATTTTGATAGTAAAACTAAACTGCTTGACAGTTTTAATGTGAACCTTCACAGTTTGGCCATGAAGTTCACAGTTCTACTATGTCTTTTTGGTGGTAATTTGGCCACTTCATTTTTCTACTGTCAAATTTCACAGTACATTTTTTCCTGGGATGATGTAAAAATGCTATTTTGTGTATTACTGTAAGAGTAAACAGTGGATATTTTAATTATAGTTCTGTATATAGATGACTAATGAAAACCTGACACTAGTAGTTCTGTGGTTAGAGTCAGGACTGGGGTAGAATTATTATTTGAAGCTCACTCAGATGGATTGGACCAGGTGTAAGGAGGTAAATATGAATTTGAAGAGCACTTAAGCAATTATCAGTGAGAAGTTCCCACTACTGACTGTAGACCTCTCGTCTATATTTAAGTGACAAGAAGAAGTTTAACTTCACAAAAGTTTAGCTTTAAACCAAACAGCCTTTCAGTCACACCAGTTCCTGTCAGTATTGCTGTACTGCACTAAGCGCCAAATACTGATCAGAAAAGAGCGGGAAAACGTTCTTCAGATTTATCAGACAAATAATTCATACCTCTAACTAATCCCTAGAATATTGCAGTGTTTATGAATAATGCCTCGATTATTAATGCATGGACAGGTTTTAGCTCTCATTTGCTGTGCGTGTGTTTGGCGGGTTGCACGTTTATCTCCTTAAAACACTCACAGCCTTATCTTAAAACAAGACGGTGACGGAGGGGCAGGGCAAGCTTAGGTTCCGTACACACGCAGTCACGAACAGACATGCTGACTTCCAGCGAATGAGTTATTTCTGTTTGTAGATGAAAACAACAATACAGTGAATTGCTAACTGTTTCACAGAGGGAAAGTCTGAAAAGACACAAAAGACAGATAAGAAATGCTTCGCTGCAGAGTCTTCCTCCTGGACGATACTTACATCGAGCGGGAGCTGGAGGTCAGTCACATATACATAAGACATAACCACCACCAACTCATATCTGATGGAAAAAAAGATGAATAATGCAGTGAAATGAAAAGATGAAATGCTGTGGCTGTGTTTCTAGAATAATGCAGTGGGTCAGGTTTTGTTCGATAACGTCTGTGAGTATCTCAACCTGCTGGAGAGGGACTACTTTGGCCTGGCATCATGGGAATCCTCCAACCCCAAGGTGAACGACTTATGACTTTCGCCAGTCCTTAAGCTGGTGCTGGAAAGTTTTAGCGTTAGAACCCATTAGAATTGTCTAGATTTCTGCATATGACCTAAAAATCATAAGATTTTCACATTAGACCTAAAGGAAGACAGGAGAACCCAATTAAACAAATGAACGCTGAAGAAACTTTGCTTTGACTTTTATTTCAGATCACAGTATTGACAGTATTTCATATCTTGGATGGAAAAGCGTTTACCATTTTGCAATGCTGCCATTCCTTCTCCAAACACTTAAAAGACGTTTTGTCACAGAGGACGCCAAGCGATTTAATGTTTCTGGTGTTATTTTGTTCCGTTCTTCCCTGCAAACAAACACGTCTTAACAGTACGGGATTGCGTTGGCGCATTTTCAGTTTCAAAATTCTCCACACGTTTTCTATCGTGGACAGGTCAGGACTGCATGAAGGCCAATCCAGTACCCATACATTCCCCTTTGTAATGTGTGCAGCATGCGGTTTTGCATTGTCTTCTTGAAAAATGCACGGACGTCCCTGGAAAAGATGCCGTCTTGAAGGCAGCTTATGTTGCTCTAAAATCTCAGTGTACTTTTCTGCATTAATGCTGCTATCACAGAAGGGTAAATGACTTTTGCCAGGAGCATCGACCCGACCCCGTACCATGATCATAGATCATATCATAAATTTGGTCCTGATAACAGTCTGGACGGTCCTTTTCGTCTTTGGTCCTTTCATAAAAAGATCTGGAATACTGATTGGTCTGAACACAACACACGTTTCCACTGTGGTCCATCCCAGATGCCTTCGAGCTCAAAGACGTTGACGCCGCGTCTGGACATGGTTAACATGAGCCTTCTTTTTGCACAGTTAAGTTTTAAGTGGCATTTGTGAATGTAACTCTGTACTGTAGTGCTTGATAAAGGTTTGATAAAGTTCTCTCTTGCCCATGTGGTTCTATCAGCTATTGATGAATGCAGTGCCACCTGAGGGATCAGAGAGCAGGGTCACACTGAAATTCCTCCAGATTCCTTGAATTGTTTAATGATATTACGTACTGTAGAGGGAGAAATATGTAAATCCCTTCCATTTTTCTTTGAGGAAAATTGTTTTAAAATTTTCTGACACGTTTACTGACAAACTGGAGATCCTCTGCCCATCTTTGTCTCAAAGACTTAGCCTTTCATGGATACTGCTTTTGTACCAAATCATGATTATAATCACCTGAAGTCACATCATTATTTCGCTTTTTTAATTCATTACTAGTCCTACATTTCCCCGTCCCAATTTTTTTGGAATTTGTTACAGGCCTGAAATGCACTAATGGGTATTTATTAACAAATGAAATGAAGCTGACCAGAAAAAAAACAAGAAGTACTGTCTGCAATTAAATAAAAGTTATGTAAGAGTAAATGTAAGAAACACTGTGTGTTTTTGATATGCATTTTCCATACTGTCCCAACTTTTTCTGATTTGGGGTTGTACATAACCCTAACAGACGTACCACAGGAAATGTATGGTACCATAAAAATAAGTAGGTATAGAAATACAAGCAGCGGTTATAAATTCATGGTAACAGCTAGTAACCCATTTTTTTATTTTCCTTCTTCAGGTGTGGTTGGATGTCTCCAAAGAGGTTCGCAAGCAAGTTATAGGTACGTATTGTTTTGTTTGTGTATTAATTCGGTGGCTTAGAGCTTGATGTGTTTCTGTGTTTGAACTCAACACTGGCTTGGTTTTAGGTCAGCAAGCTACGTTCACTTTCAATGTCAAGTTTTACCCACCTGACCCGTCCCTACTGGCTGAGGATATCACCAGGTACAACATCTTTCTCTTACTTCAGCTCCTACTGATACTACTAAAACAACAACAACAGCTACTACAACTGCTACTAATACTTTTACTAATACTACTACTGGCACTAC
Organism: Ancistrus triradiatus; assembly: GCA_025084515.1. Lineage (NCBI taxonomy): Eukaryota > Metazoa > Chordata > Actinopteri > Siluriformes > Loricariidae > Ancistrus > Ancistrus triradiatus. Next base: position 12,449 of record JAJAGP010005698.1, on the reverse strand, counting down.
TCCTTCAGCTAGCAGGGGCACTGTTAGGGATTTCAGGCCCCATAAGAAGATATTACACTAGGCCCCTCCATCCCACTGCCCAGGCCACGCCCACCCTGAAAATGTAGCATTGTGCATAGAGTGGAATTCAGTGTTTGACAATTTAAATGTCATTTTAAATGTAAAATTATTGGATAGAAAACTCTCTTAACATGAATCAATAATAACATAAATACAGTCGTAGCTCGGAACTTGTCAAACTCGGTTCTCCTCATTTGCTTGGTACTCGGTGCATTGCTAAAACTTGTATGAGTCAAGCCACGTGACTCGATTCAGCCCGAAACTCCATTCACGATTCATGATTCAGTACACGGTGATTCAGATTCACAATAGCCCTTCCTCAGTGAAGATCTCCGCTGTGTTTATATTATTTAACAAATCTGATGATGTTTTAGGTCACATTTATGCAGAAATATAGAAAATTCTGAAGGGTTCACAAACTTTCAAGCACCACTGTAATGCCTTATACAGTGTGGATTTCAGACGAATGGTTTGGTGAAGTAGTTAAGAAAGTTAAGAAAGGATGAAATAAAAAGAAAATAAGTCATGTGGTCATGCACCTTGTGTTCTCTGTACTTCCATCTTCAGATATTTGTTGTGTCTTCAGCTGAGGATGGACATCATGACTGGTTGTCTTCCTTGTCCGTCAGACACGCTGGCCTTATTAGTGTCGTACACGATCCAGTCAGAATTTGGCGACTACGATCCAGACCTGCACGGACACGACTTTCTTACCAACATTGCCCTTGCACCTGACCAGACTCCAGAGCTGGAAGAGAAAGTGAAAGAGCTGCACTGCACTCACGAGTAAACTTTCTGTCAAATAAGCACCATTACTGGTAATAGTAATAGAAGTACAGACTACACACGAGTTCTTTTCCTGTGCACGTTTCAACACAGGTCCATGAGTCCTGCTCAGGCCGACAAGCTTTTCCTCCAGACTGCCAGGACGCTTCCCCTGTATGGAGTGCATCTACATCCTACTAAGGTAGCCTGTGCCAGTGCACTTGTGTGTTGTACCTGTGTGCGCCATTTAAACCTCCATCCGATCAATGTCTGTTCGCTTTATCAGAAGGTCGGATGTCTTAAAATTATAATTGGAAATAAAAATCTGTCTTACATGTATGGGTGCTTCTACAGTTAGGGGAACTTCTACATCCTCTATGAGGGGCCAAACGTGAAAAATAACTAACTAACTAAATCAATCAATAAATCTAGAAATAAAGAAATAAAACCACATGGCTAATAAACCAGCCATTTGTCTGGTTAAAAAAAAAATCCAGGAAATCACATTGTAAGATTTTTAAAGAATTTAATTGTAAATCATGGTGGAAAATAAGTATTTGGTCACCCACAAACAAGCAAGATTTCTGGCTCTCATAGAAGACACCCAGAAAAGACACCTGTCCACAGCTTCAAACAGTCAGACTCCAAACTCAACCATGGCCAAGACCAAAGAGCTGTCGAAGGACACCAGGAAGAAAATTGTAGTCCTGCACCAGGCTGGGAAGAGTGAATCTACAATAGGCAAGCAGGTTGGTGTGAATAAATCAACTGTGGGAGCAATTGAAAATGGAAGACATACAAGGCCATTGATAATCTCCCTCGATCTGGGACTTCACGCAAGATCTCATCCCGTGGGGTCCAAATGATCAAGAGAACGGTGAGAAAAAATCCCAGAACTACACGGAGGGACCTGATGAATGACCAGCAGAGAGCTGGGACCAAAGTAACAAAGGCTACCATCAGTAACACACTATGCCGAGAGGGACTCAGATCCTGCAGTGCCAGGCGTGCCCCCCTGCTTAATAAACCCTGCTTAATAAATCAGCGATTTTCCAAGCTGGTCTGTGTTCTCCCAAGGAGATGGTTGCTCTATAGTTGAGTCTGGCCCACCTTGCAGCTCACCCTCTGCCCACCCTTGACCGATACCTTAACATGAACTGGAGGAAGAAATCCAGAAATAAATAAATCCAGAAATAATTAATTAAATAAATTAGCCATGTTTTTTTATTTATATACCATTTTATGTCTAACATTAATTTATTTATTTCTAGATTTATTGATTCATTTAATTGTCACGTTTGGTCCTCCATAGTCCCCAGGTTATTCAGTTCATGGTAGAAATACCTTAATACCTTATGTATTAAAAATATCATTTATTACATTACATGACAACACATATGCACCACAATCATTATAATTTCCATTTGTTTTAATATTTTAAACATTTTGGCCTCGTCCCCAACTCAGACTTTAAACATTTCATCCAATAAAATGATAAAAGTTGATCAATTATTAAGAAAATCCTTTTGCAACTTCAAAAAACACAGAATGTAGTATTTTTGTTCATATCTATACAACTTTTGCACATTTTTGAACAACATATTACTCTCCCCAACGTTACCATTATTACCGCAACAGCCTATGATTTCTGTAGCGAATTATTTATAGGTAACGCTTGTTTATGCTGTAACCATGGAAACAAAGATATCAGCCACGAGAGAAAAGTGACATTTTTGTGTCAGGAAATGTGAATAATTTAATCATTTATTCCTCCCTTAACATTTACGGCATTATTTTACGAAAAAAATGTTGACATTATGTATATTTATTTAAAGTGCGTCTGATAATATACAGTACTAGCTGTTGACTAGCGTTAGCAAATCCATGACCTAGCATCTGTTTTTCCAGAAAATTGCAAATGTCATTAATGTCACGCGTCAATACCAACCCATTTCTAAATTTTAATTACAAATTGAACAAATATTGTTGAACAAATTTTGAATATTTAATCCCATATTTACATTCTAGCATATATAAGCTCCGTTGAAGCCATCATTCTTTACTTTAAAGCGTGTAAACATGGTCTTGAAGCAATGAAAATAATACAGATTTTTACACATTTTAGATGGTAAAAGTGCCCCCAGCTGTGCCCTCACCCGTCTCTAATTTACGTTCTAATGACCCAAAATTAATAGTAAATAAAGTCTTAACTTGTCTCATCTGATCTACGAGCGAAACCTTGCGACACCTGCTGACAGAAAAGCGAATCGCAGACATAAAGCATAACAAACATGGCATCGTTCTACTTTCTTTTCAGTTTTCGCTAAGGGTTCGAAGTATTATAGAAGATACAGAGATAATAATTACTATATTGTACTGTACTAAGTGTGTTCCTATTGTGCTTGAGGTCATATTATTGTTTAAAATAAAACACGGTAATGCCTGGTCAACGTCCCGTTTCCACACAACGTAATGCGAACGTTAAACGGCACATCATTGTCTACTCCAAGTTTCTCTGGTCTTTGTTTGCAATATGTTTGCAATGGCTGATTCGCAGGATGTCAATGGAACAGCCGTGATGCTGGGTGTGTGTGCTGATGGGTTGCTGGTGTATGAGGATGGAGAAAACACACAGAGTTTGCCCTGGCCCAGTGTTCTGAAGATGTCTTACAAACGCAACAACTTCCTTGCCAGGATTCGCTCTCCGGAGGTAGATAGCGATAGTTTGGCGAGCTACCATCGCATTTTCCGCTTGTACTGGATTTGAAGTGGATTGTTTGGATTTCTGAGCAGGATTCTTCTGAAAGTTCCATCAAATATGATCTTCCCAGCTACCGTGCCTGTAAATGCCTGTGGAAGAATGCTGTGGAGCACCATGCCTTCTTTAGGTATGGTACTTTACAAGAGTGTGTGCGCTTAATTGACTGGGTATTGTTGAATGTGATTGTTCTAACACATACCTGTGTCCATCCCCATCCTCTGGATATGTTAATGCATGACAAAGCCAATCCTTGAGACGTTTCTTTTATGTTGATTGCTCTCTAGTTTGGGGTTAAGGTGTGCAGGTGTCTTAAAAAGTCTCAGTCTTCGTTTCCATCCACCTATCCTGGTGGCAGCAGGCTGAGAAGGTGGTGTCCCAAGCTGACTAATAAAAATAGTGTACAGTGTATGCAGTTATTTTTGGGATTATTTTTGCATTAATAGATTTCTACAGATGTATTTTTATAGATAGACTACTTATAGATAGATAAAATAACGAGCTTGGTTTGAAATGGGAGTAAGTAAAAAGTACAGATTTCTCGTTTGAAATGTAGTAAGTGAAAATAAATAGTAATACAATACAGAAATAATCAAGTAAAGTACAAATACCTAAAAAAAAAATATGTAAGTACAGTAAGAAACATAAGCCATTAAGACAACACAGTCTTCAACGTTTAAGATGCACTTGTCCGTATCCCAGGAACCACCGACCAGACAAGGCCACAGAAGGTCTGCTGCACTTCGGCTCCAGGTTCCGTTTGCGTGGGTTAACTTATGATGAAGCTCAAGCAGCCAGTGCCGACGTCAAGCGGGAACCGCTGCCCTTCTCACACTCTGCTATTAAGAGAAAAGGTGTGCATGTTTGCTCGCTTTGATTGGTCATAATTTATGTACAGCTATTGTTGTAGCTTACCTGGTGCTCACGATGATTTCTCCAGCCAAAGAGAGCATGTCCGAGGCTTTGAAGCGCCCAAATCGGACAGAGATCGACGACTGGTTCCAAATTCTAGCCTCTGACCAATGGCCCGCTTACCCAGGTAGGGTATGGGGAAATAACACCACAAGAGAAGCTCTAACATTCAAACGTTGTTAGCGCTGAGACATCCATGTTGATATGGCAAGCATTTTGTTTGCATCCGTAGAGACCCTCGATGTGGAACAAGACGTACTAGCAAAGGCTGAACTAGATAGTAGACCATACACACACAAAGAGATGATGAAAGAGAGTGACCTGGATGAGGAGAATACGTGGTTTGAGCTGCTTGGTGGACATTCCTCACCCATTCAGCTGCCTGTGCCCTCAGGTAAATTGAGAAATTATTTTATTTTAAATTGCAGCCCTGATTTTAATCCCAACTGTCACAGTAGTCGCCAAAATACGGAGCCTTTTGGATGCCCTAAACGAATTGTTAGTGTTTTTAACTGAACTATAAAGCTACAAATGACTATAAATGAACTGATGATTACTTATTAACCCTTTTCTCAAGTGGATGAGATAAATGGTCAGAAAACTGCAAACCAAGGGTGACAGTGGCAAGGAAAAACTCCCTAAATGCTATATATAAGAAAGAAACCTTGTGAGAACCAAAATTCAAAAAGGGACCCAACCTACTTGGGCGGCTTAATTAATTAGTTCATTCAAAGTTATTAAGATTTACCTAATTAATAAGATTAGAGTAATAATTATAATAGTAACAGAAGCTAAATAAATATTAACAGAGACAATGATAATAATGAAAATGTATAGTTAAAATAATAATTAAATTAAATAATTAAGTAATAATCATAGTAATAATATGTAGACTAATATATTAGAGAAAATTTAATATTATGAAGAGTATAATAAAACAGCATATAAAATTAGGCATATGGGCATTTAGTCCAGAACACTGAGTCGCTGTAGGATCTTGCGTCCTCAGCGGGAAAGGTCAAGTCAAAGTTATTTTACAACACAGCATTGTCTCAAAGCAGCATTACAAATATATTGGCTCAAAGCCCTAGTTGAGCAAGCCTGAGGCGACAGTGGCAGGAAAAACTCCCCAAACCTTACAGGGAAGAAGCCTTGGGAGGACCAAGACTCAAATAGGGACCCATCCTTCTTGGGCAGCCTGAATGTTAAAGGTAAGAATCGAAGAATACAGTGCCTTGCAAAATTATTCAGCCCCCTTGCATTAATACTCTGTAGCGCCATCTTTTGCTGCAATTACAGCTGCATTTGCTGCAGGTCACTTGGGTATGTCTCTATCAGTTTTGCACATCGAGAGACTGAAATTTTTGCCCATTCTTCCTTGCAAAACAGCTGGAGCTCAGTGAGGTTGGATGGAGAGCGTTTGTGAACAGCAGTTTTCAGCTCTTTCCACAGATTCTCGATTGGATTCAGATCTGGACTTTGAGTTGGCCATTCTAACACCTGGATAGTTTTACTTGTGAACCACTCCATTGTAGATTTTGCTTTATGTTTTGGATCATTGTCTTGTTGGAAGATAAATCTCCGTCCCAGTCTCAGGTCTTTTGCAGACTCCAACAGGTTTTCTTCCAGAATGGTTCTTTATTTGGCTCCATCCATCTTCTCATTAACTTTAACCATCTTCCCTGTCCCTGCTGAAGAAAAGCAGGCCCAAACCATGATGCTGCCACCACCATTGCTGACAGTGGGGATGGTGCGTTCATGGTGATGAGCTGTGCTTTTACGCCAAACAAAACGTTTTGCATCGTGGCCAAAAAGTTCGTCTGACCAGAGCACCTTCTTCCACATGTTTGGTGTGTCTCCCAGGTGGCTTGTGGCAAACTTTTTATGGATATCTTTGAGAAATGGCTTTCTTCTTCCATAAAGGCCAGATTTGTGCAGTGTACGACTGATTGTTGTCCTATGGACAGAGTCTCCCACCTCAGCTGTAGATCTCTGCAGTTCATCCAGAGTGATCATGGGCCTCTTGGCTGCATCTCTGATCAGTCTTCTCCTTGTTTGAGCTGAAGACTGAGGGACGGCCGGGTCTTGGTAGATTTACAGTGGTCTGATACTCCTTCCATTGCAATATGATCGCTTGCACAGTGCTCCTTCAGATGTTTAAAGCTTGGAAAATCTTTTTGTATCCAAATCCGGCTTTAAACTTCTCCACAACAGTATCTCGGACCTGCCTGGTGTGTTCCTTGGTCTTCATGATGCTCTCTGTGCTTTAAACAGAACTCTGAGACTATCACAGAGCATGTGCATTTATACGGAGACTTGATTACACACAGGTGATTTCTATTTATCATCATCAGTGTCATTTAGGTCAACATTGGATCATTCAGAGATCCTCACTTGAACTTCTGGAGTGAGGTTGAGTTTGCCCTGCACTGAAAGTAAAGGGGCCCGAATAATTTTGCACGCCCCACTTTTCAGTTTTTAATTTCTAAAAAAAGTTTTAAAATATCCAATAAATTTAATATCCAATAAAGCTAAGACGAAATAAAGTAAAAAAATAGAGAATTTAAAAAAATCGCTATAGCATATATAGTAAGGGAATGAAGTGAGTTGGGGACAGTCCAATAAGAAGAGTCTACTGTCGGTTTTTGTGTCCTCGATGGGAAAGATTCGTTGGAAATGCGTTGCTGGTCAGTGGAACCGGGAGGAGGGGAGGAAGTTCTTACCCTCTGATGCCTTAGGGTACCCAAGTAAAGGTATGAGTGGACTGGAACAGAAGAGAGTCAGCACGGAACACATGTACGTTCAGCAAGATGAGTAGGAAAGGCAGTGTTGTTCAGCTGAGCAGCATTGGATCTAAGGGCGATTCATCCCCAGGTCGATGGAGGCAGTGATTAGAGACAAGTGTCTGTACTTGCAAGCAAGTTGCAAAGCCGTGGGCTACATCCTCAGGATGCAAACCCATACCAGGGTTTTGAACTTCCAGCTATTGAACGTAGAGAGACCTTCCTTGTATTTTGAGACTTGAGTAAATAATAAGGTTGTTTTAATCTGAACTGTTGAAGATCAAAGAGTGGTTGTTTGAATCAATTGAAAAACGTGGCTGGGAGGCTCGGGGCCATGTATGAGAACGCTCTTCCCCCTGCACTGAAGTCTTTGTCTCATCTTTTGTGAAAGCAAGTACATAAAAATGTTTATCATAAAACTCAAGTTGAAATCGGACACCTCATATGGGTTTCACTCGGTCCAAAGAGGAACATTCATGTACTTATTTACATATTTGGGATTAAATGGGTACATTTTTAGGAATGCAGTTGGACAGTTTGGTATCTGACTAAAAGGTTCTATTCCGTGTGTATTGTTTTACACGTTAGTGAGACTTTGGACAGTGCGCGCTGAGCAGTTGGAAGCAGTCTGATGATGACTGGTTTGTCCTCCTTGAACCCAGGACTCTACACTCCAGGTTCCTACCAATGGCAACACCATTATGTGAGTTCCCAACCACACTCCTGAACAGCAAGCGGGAGATGTCATTCAGTGAAAAGGGTGCCATTTATGTTTAGCTAAACAATATTTTTGTACTTTATCACTTAAAAGGCATGTTAATGTTGCCGAAAATAGTTGCCCACCTCAGGCATTAAAGCACGTATATAGACACAGTGGGACCCAAAAGTCTTGGAGGACTAGTGAAAATGCTTGTTTGGATTTTTTGTAGTGGCTTCACACTGCATCAGAAAAAATGCTTTAATATAATTCCCTTTGAAAATATTATGGTTTTAAATAAATCATATGAGTAACTTAGGCTTTGAATAAATAGATTTGTGCTCGTCTTGGCTTAGCTTATCAACTGCTGTGGTCTTAAATGCCACTCTTATCATGGAAGGACTAGTGACACTTAAATAGAACATCGAACTAACCGAGACCATATTAAATGGCTTTATAGAGAGATCTGACACTAATATCACCGTTTTCTTTAGCCTCAGCTGGAGAAGAGATAGAGTGGGAAGAGGTGACCACAGAAGAAAACGTAAAGGTCGTCAAAATAAGAAAAGAAGTTCATACGTTGAGAAAAGGATCTGAGGAGCTGGAGGTCGAGCCAGGACCCGATATTGTCGGAGAGTTAACCGATAATACTGAGACAAAACATCAAATAATGCAGATTATAGAGGAAAAGCTAGAAGAACAAGGAACTGGAGACAAACTACAGAAAGTTGTCGTCTTCCAAAAGAGAACATTGGAGGAAGAAAAATATATTGGAAGACCTCAGGAGGTTTCTACTGAACAGAGGATAAGGAGGGTGGAAATAGTAAAAGAAATGCATGAAACGATGTCGGAGGGAAGTGAAGTAATCTCGGAAGGAACAATCGAGGAGTTACAAAAAAGGTTACTAGAAGTGGAGGCCATTGAACAAAACCTGCAAGACATAGAAATGTTGAACCTCAGTTTACAGAAGTTACAAGCTTGGCAGCGGCAGGTGGAGCAGCAAGGCCGACAACGAGGAGAAATAGACGACTGGTACCTTCTGCTGGCTCGCAAGCCAGTGGTGGTGTCTTCAGCTCCAGCAGGTATGCCACTTGATCAGACCTGTCATGATCATGAAATGATTAGTGAACACAAAATTCTTATCTACATTATTTTTATCCAGAATTAGAAGAGATAGAATCCCAAGTTCCAGAGCAACCAGTGGTGGTAGAGGTACAAATAATGGAGCATCAGCAGAAATGGGAAGAGGAAGAAACAAGGCAAGTGAAGGAATCAACGCAGTTTAAAATGCGAGAACAGTCACAGAAAGAAGTGGACGATGGCTGGTCTGCCTTCTTCAATGTTTCCTCCAAAGGAACAGGTAAACATAAATATACTGACACACAAATACAGTGTTGCTTGATAGTTTGACCTGTGGATTAAAATCTCTAGGAGTAGCAATTAATGTGAAGGTGAATAAAAATCAGGTGTTTTCAATCCATTGGATGACAATCAGGTGTGAGTGGGTGAACTGTTATCTTTAAAGAACAGGGATCTATCAGTATGATCTTCACAACGTGTTTGTGGAGTGCATCATGGCATGAACAAAGGAGGTTTCTAAGGTCGTTAATGCTCATCAGGCTGGAAAAGGTTACAAAACTACTGATGCCATGTGTAGCATGAGACCCCGGCAGCATTAGCTATAGCAGCATAGCTAGAAAGAGGAGAACTGGTAGGAAACACAGCCAAGAGGGATCACATGAGACATCGGCAACCCCACGGGAGGCAGAAGACAGCAACCCAACGTCTCTGATCACCATAAGACTCTTTAACTATGAACCCCCAGCTCTGCCCTTAGTGTAAGGCAAGGATGCACGAGTCAAGATCAGGAGGACCGAAGCCCAGTTCAGCCAGACCGCCCACCCGACACTCCCGGCTAGCGGACAAGGCAGGCAGGCCAGACATGACTCCAGACTCCGGCCCCAGTGACCCAAGCCATGCATCCTGGTCTAAATCTAGTCAAAAGCCTGCGTAAATAGGTATGTCTTTAGCCTAGACTTAAATTTTTGGAGAGTGTCTGAGTCTCAAACAAAAGTGGGAAGTTTACTCCATAGTTGGGGGGCCATGTATGAGAAAGCCTTTCCCCCTGCTGTGACTTTTTTATTTCTAGGAACTAAATGAAGTTCCTCTATCCTGTGAACGAAGTAGACGAGTTGGATTGTAAAAACTCTAAGAGTTTCACTCAGATAATGTGGGGCCAGGCCATGTAGAGCTTAATAAGTTATAAGAAGTATTTTGTAATCAATGCGGAATTTGACTGGTAACCAGTGTAGTGATGATAGAACAGGAGTGATATGATCAAATTTTCTAGTTTGAGTTAGCACTCGGGCAGCTGCATTCTGAACTAACTGAAGTTTATTTATAGATTTACTAGAGCATCCAGTAAGTAAGGCGTTACAGTAATCCAACCTTGAGGTTATAAACGCATGAACCAGTTTCTCTGCATCATTAAAAGAGAGGATATTTCTAAGTTCAAGGAAAAACTTCCCAAACCATATAAGGATGAAACCTTTGGAAAACCAAGAGTCAAAAAGGGACCCATCCTACTTGGACAGCTTAGATGATATATTTAAGAATGAACATAATTTATCTAATTAATAAGTCCTGTCAAAGTCCTGACCTTACTCCAGTAGAAATGTTATGGAAGGACCTGAAGTGAGCAGTTCATGTGAGGAAATCCACCAATATCCCAGAGTTCTGACCAGAGGAATGGGCTAAACTGTCTCCAACAGTTTACCTACACAAGGGGCTCACACCAAATACTGAAAGCAAAGGTTCACATACATTTGCCACTCACAGATATGTAACACTGGGTCATTTTCCTTAATAAGTAAATGACCATGTATAATATTTTTGTTTTTAACTCGGGTTCTCTTCCTCTACTTTTAGGACTTCTGATGATGTTTTAGGTCATATTCATGAAGAAATATAAAGCATTCACAACCGTTCAAGCACCACTATACATGCCAAAGGTATGCATCTTGTTTGTTGATCTGCTTTGTTCCAGTGCCCAGTAGAGTTGTATATGATCAGGAGGTGACCAGGGAGGAGACTGGTCCTGTTATGGAGAAAGTGACATCAGTAAAGACTTTGATATATGAAGAGACAGAGGAAAGAAGTGGAGGGATGGTAGAAACATCTAAAGTGGTCCAGAAGAATCCGGTTGTGCGGCGTGAGTCTGACGATTGGTTCGTACTGTCGGAGCCAATATCTTATGAGACCAAAATTATTCCTTCAGGTAAGAAAGTTATGTTTATAACTGAGTGCATATACTGTATTACATTTTGCTACTCAGGAACTCCTTTATCGTCTCTGACTGGATTACAATTGGTTGGTTTTTATTATTGTAATGAAATGCAGTATGATAGTGTCCAGTGTTCAACCAGATTTCACAGACACATCAAATAAATAAATAAATAAATAAATAAAATATGTACGTTTGATTCCAGTGCCTGTGCTCGAGGTGCATGACCATACAGTGACAGTTCAAGAAAAGGAAGAAAGCACTGAAGAGAAAGCTGTAATTATCAAAGAGGTGCAAACGAAAGCTAGAGAAGCTGCAGAAGTCCAGATGAAAATCCCAGTTGGGACCCGTGAGGTTGATGACACTTGGTTCTTGCATTTTGACCAAACACCATTCGAGAAGAGGAGTGTTGCTACAGGTAACGGTTTGATCACCTTGGATACGTTTTCAATTGTGTTCGTTCCTAATATTTTAGGACAGACAGTCTGTTCCGTTAAACCCACCTTTATGCTAAATAGTGGGTATACACCAGATGATGGTCTTTATGGCCACCTGATCCTATCATTATAAGATAAGTTCACTCCACCGCCATCTTGGTGACATCACCGGGCAGTTATTTCCAGCCATACAAGACCAGACTCGTATCACTATGAATGGAGAGAGACCTATATATCTGAACCTGAAAGAGAAATTAATGTTTAAAATGCATATTTAGAATTGCATCTGACAAAACTGATATAACTTACTTGTCTTGTCGGGTTCAAATAACAGAACAATAAAATTTTTAGGGTTATTCTGGCTACTGCGCAAGTGTATCCCGCCACTACAAAGGGGCCAAGACTTTCTGACCCCTCTGCAAAACATTTACTAATAAGCCGATTGGTTCTTTCTAAGGACAGGGCGGGGCTTCTGTACTACAGTTCCATTCATATTTCAACCAGCGACCAGTCTTCTCCTTATATAACATCTCTGATAACAGACAGCGGCTGTACATCATCTGGCGTTACAAGTTTAAAGTAGGATTAAAGTGCCACCTACTGACGGTCTGAAACATACAGTGGTATGAAAAAGTTTGGGCACCCCTGATAATTTTCATGATTTTAGTTTATAAATCATTGGTTGTTCAGATCAGCAACTTGAGTTAAATATATCATATAGCAGATGAACACAGTGATATTTGAGAAGTGAAAT
>JAJAGP010005697.1:0-29927 GCA_025084515.1 Ancistrus triradiatus | reverse complement strand
CGGTGTGCAGGACTGATCAACAGTTCACATACTTTTGCCACTCACTAATATGTAATATTGGATAATTTTCCTCAATAAATAAATGACCAAGTATAATATTTTTGTCTCAGTTGTGTAACTGGGTTCTCTTTATCTACTTTTAGGACTTGTGTGAAAATCGGATGATGTTTTAGGTCATATTTACGCAGAAATATGGAAAAGTCTAAATGGTTCACAAACTTTGAAGCACCACTGTATGAAGAAGGTTGAGGAATCCTCAAAAGCAATTACAAACAGCACCTTCTCTGCCCGATTTGACAGACAAAACAAGAGAGCTGTTTCACACACGGCACCTTCTACGGCTGGTTCTGCAGCATCACCGGTGAGATCCGCACTGCAGAAATTTAGCATCATAAAAGCAGCAGGTCCAGATGGAGATGGGGCCAGTCAGCTAGGAGAGGTGTTACAAACATCTTCAGCCTGTCATTACAACAAGCAGCCCTTTCAGCATGCTTTAAATCTTCCATTATCACCACTGTCTCCTTAAGTCACTAGTTAGGAGCCTTAATGACTGACGGCCAGTGCTCTGAGAGACTCGTTCCCTGGCACATCATCACCCATCATCACCGAGTAACAGAGTGCCCACCGATGACGCCGCTGTCTCAGTTGTACTTCACACGGCTCTGACACATCTGGACCAACCTAACACCTATCTGTGTTTATCACCACAAGCCATCACAAACTCGTCAAAAAGTGGGTCGTCCAGGTCAGGGTCAGGACACCCCCCTCGGCTCATGGGTCGTGGACTTTCTCACCTACAGACCCCAGCGTGTCAGGATTGGGAGCAACGTATAAAAGGTTTCACAATTGTTTACTGAACAAAGCTGTTTACAATTCCTGTTATTTCCACATTAAGGCAACAGCAGATCTAGAATGCAACTCAGGTCCGACTACAGGTACAGTCTGTGCTTATATTTGTGTCAAAGGTAGGGCTCGTATTCGCTGGATGTTTTATGTTTATGGTCATTTCGAAGCTGTTTGGATATCAGATGTAGATGGTGTTCATGCATTTGCTGTAACACTTGGCCCGGTAATGGACTAGCCGATCTTAATTACCTGCTCCAGTGGTTTACTGTTCCCACACCAGACACAGATGCCTCAGGTAAGTCCCTAAAGGTCTGTTTGCACATCTTCGCAGGAAGCAGGTGTGATGGGAATTCTTTAGTAAGAAATTCAGAAGTCAATCGTCTCTTATGTCAAGGTGGACTACTTGTCTTCTCTCACATTTTCTGGAGGCTGTATCTTTATCCCATAACAGTGGTGCACTGTATACAGGACAAATTACTAAACACTCAGAGTTCATTTTGGATAAAGGCGGGTGTGGAAATGGGGTGAGCGAGGCACCCCCGGGCTTGGCCATTGCTGGAGTCATAAACACACACAGGACTAGAGCAAAAAAGTCCCAGAGAAATGTACACCTCTCACCATCTTACAATGCCATAATTAGATAAGGGACCGATCTAATCCTGTATAGGATATTGGGTGGACAGGACTGATCCACTTACCGTCCAAATTCCATTCCACATCTTACCATGAGCAGCGCAACTTCAGTCTGCAACTGAGTGAGCAAATAGTAGCAGCTGTTGGTTTGACTAAAATGTAAATGCACCTATGTTTTTCGGCAACTGCAATTATTTAAGTCAAAAGACCGAATGACGTTTCTGATGACGCGATCAGTTCTGAACCAGTGTGGAGTGAGGTGCTGTTTGTAAATGCGTCAAAGATGTTGGCTGTGTTGGCTTTAAAAGAAACGTGAATGGAATATTTATCTAAGAGCGCTTGAACCAAACAAGACCTTGACCTGAATGCGCCTCACGCTTGCTGCCTACTTCCTACGTAGGTCGTTCTCTTTGTAGAGCTTCCTAAACGACAACGGAACCCTAAGGCTGGTTAATGAGATCAGACTGTGTTACTTAAGAGTTCTTATTGGTGAAGCAGATAAAATGTAGACAGAAACTACCATTAGGACTAAAATGAGAGGAAATGTAAGCTTTTCTGTATGAGATGTGTGGGATTAGGACACTTAGCTGGTAACTGGTCATAAACTAACTGATTAAAACTAGCAAGAGTCAAAGTATTAATATGTGAAACTTCATTTTGAAGGTACATTTACATTTATTTTACATATACGTTTATTTAATTGTATATATATTTAACACCCAAGACAGAACAACAGGTGCAATGGAATTCAATCATTTTATTTTGAAGTATTCCACATAGTAATACATTTTATACACAACTAGATAAACTATTTGAAATAACAACAAAAAAACAATTTTTTTCTAATGTATATTTTATGTTTAAACACCGGTTGCTTTATTTTTTAAACTGCCTTTGCTTGAAAAGCAAGTGGAGATTTTTAATCTGGAAACCTCAAAAAGCAAGACAGCAACCTTAAACCTTATACCAACATTAATGATCATAATATTAATGTAAACAAAAACCTGTAATGGAATCGGCAGTTCAGTATCGGAATTGGAACTGAAAAAAAAAAGTGGATCGGCACATCATCGCTAGTCGGAATTGCAGCTATTCCCCAATCCCACGGTCCCATTAGGAGCACCACTGCACTCTGGCCCAGCTGAACAAATGCAACAAAGGGGACAAACGAAAGCTAAAAGCGGGTCCAAATCACACTGGTGCCTCTGAAATGCTTAGCCAAAAATTGCAAATCCACCATCTTAAAATGTAGAGTTTTATCAAAACGTCAGCATGGAACCAATAGCTTTTACTTTTCTCGTGCTTGCATAAGTATAAGTGCTCTGTCGCCATGTTTCCCGTCACTCTAGCGAGTTTCAAAATAGGACCGGCAGTATCATTCACTGAAGAGACGCCAAACAAAACACGCATACGATGGAAAGGGAACAGAAAAAAGCTATTCTCTCAGTAGTTGTGCTCACCATTTAGGAAAAACACAGTGTACACATGTTCAGACGCTTTTATATCCACGTTTTGTTTTGACAATCCCTTTTTTTAGCATCTCCCTTCACACAGCATTTTACTTTATATTTAAAGCACCACTATCATGCTCTTCTAGTTGTACCGGCTGTGCGCAAGTTCACCGAGATCAGGTCTGCGCATTACTAAATCACCAAACAAACTGGTAGGTACGTAGGAGCAAATAGCTACTAAATATTCACACCTACAGTGGGGCAAAAAAGTATTTAGTCAGCCACTGATTGAACAAATTCTCCTACTTAGAAAGCTGAGAGAGGTCTGTAATTGTTCATCATAGCTAACCACTTCAACTATGAGAGACACAATGAGGAAAAAAATCCAAGAATTTAATTGTAAATCATGGTGGAAAATAAGTATTCGGTCCCCACATCAAACAAGATTTCTGGCTCTCACAGACCTGTGGGACAACTTCTTTAAGAAGCTCTTCTGTCCTCTCCCTCGTTACCTGTATTAATGGCACCTGTTTGACCTCGTTATCTGTATAAAAGACACCTGTCCACAAGCCTCAAACAGTCAGACTCCAAACTCAGCCATGGCCCAAGACCAAAGAGCTGTCGAAAGGACACCAGGGAAGAAAATTGAAGACCTGCAAAAATCCCATAACTATACAGAGGGACCTGATGAATGACCTGCAGAGAGCTGGGACCAAAGTAACAAAGGCTACCATCCTTTGATAGATCCTGCAGTGCCAGGCGTTTGCCCCCCCTGCTTAAGCCAGCACATGTTCAGGCCCCGTCTAAAGTTTTGCCAGAGAGCATATGGATGATCCAGAAGAGGATTGGGAGAATATCAAGTGGCCAGATGAAACCAAAATAGAACTTTTTGGTAAAAACTCAACTGGAGGAAAAAGGATGCTGAGTTGCATCCCAAGAAACACCATACCTACTGTGAAGCAATGGGGTTGGAAACATCATGCTTTTGGGGCTTGTTTTCTGCAGAGAGGACAGGACGACTGATCCGTGTTAAGGGAAGACTTCCTTTACTCACAACCACTCCAACTTTTCCCTCTTTCGCCTTCCTCCTACTTACTGATCCGTGTTAAGGGAAGAATGAACGGGGCCAATGTATCGTGAGATTTTATCCAAAACCTCCTTCCATCAGTGAGGCATTGAAGATGGAACGTGGCTGGGTCTTCCAGCATGACAATGATACCAAACACACCGCTCTGAGCAACGAAGGAGTGGCTCCGTAAAAAGTATTTCAAGGTTCTGGAGTGGCCTAGCCAGTCTCCAGACCTCAGCCCCATAACAACATTTGCGGAGGGAGTTTGAAAGTCGTGTTGCCCCAAAACATCACTGCTCTAGAGGAGATCTGCATGGACGAATGGGCCAAAATACCAGCTACAGTGTGTGCCAACCTGGTGAAGACTCACAGGAAATGTTTGACCTCTGTCATTGCCAACAAAGGTTATGTTACAAAGTATTGAGTTGAACTTTTGTTATTGACCAAATACTTATTTTCCACCATAATTTACAATTAAATTCTTTAAAAATCCTACAATGTGATTTCCTGGATTTTTTTTCTCATTTTGTGTCTCATAGTTGAAGTGACATAGTTGAAGTACCTATGATGACAATTACAGACCTCTCTCATCTTTCTAAGTAGGAGAACTTGCACAATCAGTGGCTGACTAAATACTTTTTTGCCCCACTGAATACATAATTCAGGTGTGAATGACAGAAAACTAGGACAAGCAATACCTTGTGACAAAAAAGAGAATCGCAGCCTTGACAGGCAGACAGAAATATGGCATTGTTTACTTTCTTTTTCGTTTTATAAAAGATACAAAGAGAAGCATGACTGTATTGTACAGTACAGTTTCATATTGTGTTTTAATTAATATTATTGTTTAAAATGAAACACTGTGCATAGGATCTAACCTACTATATGACTATGGCAATATCTTAACGTCCCCTTTCACAGAACGTAATACCTGTACAGGGAAAGTCTGCTTTTCCGCCTTGCTCTGTGATATATGACATAAATTAACACTGCCGACGCGGTTGCCAGCTGAAACCAAATTGCATCAGGTTTTAAAAAATGATGTTCGCTGCGACTAGAGCAGATGGAAGGACAAAATATACCTGGGCAACAAACTTTTCCCAGTCATTACCACAGCTGACAGCAGCCAGTTACTAAGCGCAGTTTCAAGCTCCATTGCACATCCTTGGCCAGCAATATGTCTGAAGCGTAAGCGTGGATGAAAGGCCCGGATAAACAGAGGTATTTATAGAGATCTGGATCTTGCGTAGACAACCATTTCTCTACTAATTATCACCAACATTGGAGATTCCAATTTTCTGTGAATCATTTTCTGTTTAAGGTTTGCAAGGAAACCGTCTTTAAGCACAGCATTTCCCGATCGCGCACGAGGGAGACCCGTGGCGTTCTGTTTTCACCAAAATCGCTTTCCTTGCCTCTTAGGATAGATTAACGAGTTGCCCTTTTGCATCCAGCACTGGCCATATTTCTAAAGCCCTCGGCGTGGGGAAAGAGAAACACTGACCTTCATATATCTTATGAGAACGCATCACGCACTACAATGAGCATTTATCCACATGACTCATGGTACTGTAGTTTTCTCCTATCACTATCATTGGTATCATAAAACGCTTCAACACCTTTATCACGGCCTCGAAAGCCGCAAAAGCAAAAGGTGCTAAATGTCACAGAGAGGAATGCGGCCTCGATATGTGTCGGAAAACACAAGAGCTAGACTAAACAAACATCATCAGGACTAAACACATTTCTGAATTTAAAACATAACATGGTACTCAGATGGGGGTGCAACAGCAACCCCTGCTCCCACCGGTTACGGACTAGAGCCACATATGGAAAATGCTCTGATTATTTACATCCACTAAATGCAAATGCCCATTTGCCAAGAAATGAACCCCATTACATCAAATGCACAATTATGACCCATACTAACAGAGCCTGACCGGATTGGTGATCCGTTCCATTCTGTCAGGCTGCCACAGAAAGGAAGAGAATTGGATCTGTGGAAAAATTTCATCGTGGTTTAGCCACCCACTACCTATTTGAGGAGCATGTAACCACACACCCTCCTCCATTTCTAGGCAGCAGGATTTGAAAGGATTTGTCGGAAACGCACTCGGGTTGGTCCCCTTAATAAAGACTGCATTAGAGAGAACTGCTGGCTCAGATGTGAAGTTCTCTGTGCAATGCTGAGAAACTCGTAATGCACCAAAGGGAAACCGTTTGTCCTTTTAAGACTGTGACACAAATTTTTGGTAGGGCGGCACGGTGGCTCAGTGGGTAGCACTGTCGCCTGAGAGAAGGTCCTGGGTCCTTTTTGTGTGGAGGCTGCACGCCTGCGTCCCGTGTCTGTGGGTTTACTCCAGGTACTACGGTTTCCTCCCACAGTCCAAAGACATGCAAGTTAGGTTAATTGGTGTCTCTAAAAAGATACCTACTGTATGTGCCCTACATTAGATAGGCAGCCTGTCTAGGGTTGTTCCTGCCTTGTGCCCTAGGCCACCAGTTAGGCACCGGCTCTCCCATGATCCTGTTAAGGATCAGGCGGGTAAGAAAGTGAATGAATGAATTTGTTGGTGATAGGTTAGAGAAACTATATTGGTAGTGGGCGGGGGTACTATTTACAATAGGACAGGGACATGCATAGGACTTATGGACCCCAAGTAGCGGAAAGGCGACACAAACACAAGCAACCTACAGTACAGAAAAAGTCTCTAAACACATCAACCGAGTTAGAACAGCCTCTAGTCCAAACGTGAGCTTACGTGCTCGACTGGTAAGGTAATTACATTTACTTACACACACACACACACACACACACACACACACACACACGATTGACAGACGTCTGCTCTTTAACTCCTGCCTCTGCTCGTGGATCCACACTGTAGCTTAGCTGTTGACTATTTGAATTCATTATAATTCTCAAAACCTTGGCTGCTAAGGTTTACCTGTATTTAAAAGTGGTGTCTGGATACTTTTGACCAATTCACGCAATGTATTCCACCAGGTTATGAATTCAGCAGCAGTGCCTTCCCCCCTCGCATCACGTTGCCTCATGATTTATATTACAAGTCTTCATCCAGCGAATTTATTAACACTAATGAATCTAAAATTAGCATAGACCGGATAGCCCTCTGTAATTGTGTTATCTTAAAGGCATTTTAGCGTCGACGTAATTCATCGCGAGGTGCGCATATGTTTAGCTATCGGTGGGGCAGTCCCAGGCCTTTTTTTTTTGCCCCAGAGAGTATAACCTCACGCAGAGACTAATTTAATTGCATATTAGAGCGACACGCGCTGTATTTCACATCAGCTTTTCGTCAACATTTAGTCCTGTGGACAGTTTTCTCATTAAGGCAATTTATAGGCGATAGCGCACGAGGTAGCTCTTCGCTTTAATTGTCCTAATTGGTTTCCGTGCTAGGTTCGATATTATGTTGTCAACGCGCATAACGTTTAATTAGGCTGAGGGTAAACAGTGCGAGATTGAATTTTATTGTCCGCCAGCCGTACGGGAGGAGTCTGAAATGTAGGAATGCAATAAAGTGCTATCAGCGCAGTGCATTTTCCATGCTCTGGTTCTGTCACAAAAAGAAGTGTGTGGGAGGGATGCGTTCCCGTGGGGGGAAAAATGCAGTGAAATATTTATGAAGCATGAGCTGTCTGTATTGCGCTCCATCAGCAGCACTATGGAAGCGATGCAGATTGTGTGCTTAGGACAGAAACCATATACATCCACCCGAATGTGTCATGTAGCAGTCGGTTACTTCTGATAACACATCTCTTTCCCACGTCTACGGAGCCATGAAATGATGTAATTGCCCATCTCTCGAATATCTGTAGTGTCTTCGGTTTATTATCTTCACAGGTACAGCTGCTTGTTCGGATCGGGAACAGGTTGGAAGCGAATCTAACGATGCTGACTTATTATAGGACCAGCCGCACAGGCACGGAAATAAATGAAGAACGTGTGAGCGACGCGTCCGCGGCACACAACGACTCCGACTGTGAAGGCCAGATTAGTCACGGGTAAGGAACGGTTGTCCATCACCTTGCCTTTAACTCTATTTATCTCTCTAATCTAGAGCACGAGTCATCAATTTAAGTCGTGAAATGGCGAGTCCGGGAGTCCCTGCATGCTCGAACAAACCTCCTCAGCCCGGCGAATTTATTTAGTGGGTGTCATTAAGCCAGGCAATCACCACACTGGCCCTCCAGGACTAGCAAGGATGATTTAGAGCAACTGACAGCGAAAACGTGTGCGAATGACTTATTTCCCCTCAGAGCTGGAGCAACTTGGTTGGGCAGCAATGGAGTGCATTTACTCAATTACTGTACTTAAGTATTAGAGTCAAGTAGTTGGAGTTTACTGAAATATTTATGTTACTTGAGACTGAGATTTTACATTCACTCCGCCGTACTCGTGGGCAAAGAAAGAACGGAAATCGCAAAACATTACGCTTTTAACAGTCCTAACAACAAGTCACTGGTCAGATTTGACGTCTGGGTGTTCAAAAGCCTTCCAAAATCTCTTCTGTCGTTTTTTCCTCAAAAGATTAGTCGTTAGTTAGGTAATCCGCCACACCTGATGCAGCCCATCACAAGTCTGAAAACAAGCTCTTAAATAGAACCTGGACTGACAGACATTTACAAGTACAAACTACAATAGGCAGTCTCGAATCCCAAGGTAAAAAACTGAGAACATATACTCTACAAAAAGAAATCACAAAGCTGGTCAGCCAAATTTCAACTATTGGGGAACGGAAATTTCCAAGACCCTAAAGGTACAGCAACTCAGTGTTTCACTATCAGCAATGAAGAAAATAAGTCAACGCAATGACCCCCCTATTGAAATTTATAGGTTGGTTTTTTTTTTAAGGAGAGGGTTCAAAAACAATAATATTAATTAAAACGCAATATGAAAACATTTAGTACAGCACGGTAATTCTTAAAGATTGAAACGCTTGCCGATAACGAAAACTAAACGGAAAAGGTTCTACATATTTAGTAAGTTGAATTAATCGTAAACCGAAGACTTTAATACAATGGTGTGAAAAAGTGTTTGCCCCCGTCCTGATTTCCTTTTTTTTTTCTTGTTTGTCACACTTAAGTGTTTCAGAACATCAAAACAGTTTAAATATTAGTGAAAGACAACTCAAATAAACACAAAATGCAGTTTTTAAATGAAGGTGTTTTTTATTATTAAGGGAGAAAAAAAAATCCAAACCTACATGGCCCTGTTTGAAAAAGTGATTGCCCCCCCTTGTTAAAACATCACTATGGTTTATCACACCTGAGTTCACTGTCTCTAGCCACACCCATGCCTGAGTATTGCCACACATGTTCTCAATCAGGACATCACTTAAATAGGACCTGCCTGACAAAGTGAAGGACACCAAAAGATCCTTAAAAGCTACACATCATGCCGAGATCCAAAGAAATTCAGAAACCATTGAGAAAGAACGTAACTGAGATCTATCAGTCTGGAAAGGGTTATAAAGCCATTTCTAAAGCTTTGAGACTCCAGAGAACCACAGTGAGAGCCATTATCCACAAATGGTGAAGACATGGAACAGTGGTAAACCTTCACAGGAGTGGCCGGCCGACCAAAACTACCCCAAGAGCGCAACGACTCATCCAAGAGGTCACAAAAGACCCCACAACAACATCCAAAGAACTGCAGGCCTCACTTGCATCAGTTAAGGTCAGTGCTCATGCCTCCACCATAAGAAAGAGGCTGGGAAAAAATGGCCTGTATGGCAGAGTTCCAAGGCAAAAACCACTGCTGAGCAAAAAGAACATTAAAGCTCGTCTCAGTTTCTCCAGAACACATCTTGATGATCCCCAAGAGTTTTGGGAAAACATTCTGTGGACTGACGAGACAAAAGCTGAACTCTTTGGAAGGTGTGTGTCCCATTACATCTGGTGTAAAAGTAACACAGCATTTCAGAAAAAGAACATTATAGCAGCAGTAAAACATGGGGGTGGTAGTGTGATGGTCTGGGGCTGTTTTGCTGCTTCAGGACCTGGAAGACATGCTGTGATAAATGGAACTATGGATTCTGCTGTCTACCAAAATATCCTGAAGGAGAATGTCCGGCCATCTGTTGGTGACCTCAAGCTGAAACGAACTTGGGTTCTGCAGCAGGACAATGATCCAAGACACAGCAGCAAGTCCACCTCTGAATGGCTGAAGAAGAACAAAATGAAGACTTTGGAGTGGCCTAGTCAAAGTCCTGACCTGAATCCTATTGAGATGCTGTGGCATGACCTTAAAAAAGGCCGTTCGTGCTGGAAAACCCTCCAATGTGGCTGAATTACAACAATTCTACAAAGATGAGTGGGCCAAAATTCCTCCACAATGCTGTAAAAGACTCACTGCAAGTTATCCAAACGCTTGGCTGCAGTTGCTGCTGCTAAGGGCGGCCCAACAAGTTATTAGGTTTAGGGGCAATCACTTTTTCACACAGGGCCATGTAGGTTTGGATTTTTTTTCTCCCTTAATAATAAACACCTTCATTTAAAAACTGCATTTTGTGTTTACTTGTGTTGTCTTTGACTAATATTTAAATTGGTTTGATGTTCTGAAACACTTAAGTGTGACAAACATGCAAAAAAAGAATAGGAAATCAGGAAGGGGGCAAACACTTTTTCACACCACTGTATATGCTGTATATATCATATCGTACCCTACCTTTAGTGACTTTTCCTCACTACATTTCCTAGCACTCACCACTCCCGGCATGTGACTCGCTACGTGGCCTCATCTAGCACGGGAGGTTGCTGGAGAGTATTGTAGTACGTAGCGTACCTTAAACATGCTTAAAACACTCACATTAAACTACAGTTGGGCAACATCATTAACGTAAAGCTTATTTTATGATACAGCATTGAATATCTCATGTAGCTTATTGAACAATGTAGTGAAAGTGCAAAACAAAGACGAGTAAAGTAGTAATATGGTAAGTGGGCCACTGTAAAATGAGGAGTACCTGTATTGTTTTCTGCCTTCAAGACAGCAGGTGTCAAGTTTTCTGTCATTAAGACGTGAATTAGATTTATATTAAGACAGAATGGTCACTGAATATATGGATATTAAATAGTGTTGCATATCCAGTCCTGCTTCTGCAGGCACCTGAGGACTCATTTATCTAGGCTTGTGCTTTCAAAAAGAAGCTGTTACACATCACAGACAATAAAAATAGCTACATTAGTTCATTCATTTTTGTTTTGCTTCTAACACCGTAGAGCCCCGCTATACATAAACTACGTGTAATAATATGCGAGTTCACTAAACATACAAGTCTTTTCCTTGTGAGGCCATGAAGTCGCTTTAAATCACACATGCCGCCAAAAAGTCTAACGCAATCCTAAATCAGCGTTGGCCTGTCACAAACACAAACTCACAACTTCACCTTAATTGTGGTCTGAGCGGCACATAGTCCACTTCACTAACCTTTACCCTAGAAATATTCCACCATGTATGTAGGGACCATGATTAGCATAAATCACTAGAGAACAGAAAATCAATCAGAATATACCAGCCGTTTTGCTCCCCACACTCATTCTACATTTTATAGTCTGCAGATTTGCACAGTATATTTCGCCCCAAGATCTGGCAGTAAATTTCAGTACAATTGCAGGTCTGACTTATTGTTACACACACAAACACACACACACACACAATGCTGTTGCAGTAGCACTGTATGGCATATTCAGTGGAATGTATCTGGACATGTTATTACAGGACCACAGCACTGCATGTACTGCCTATTGTGAAGACGAGAGAGATGTCATATCAAGGACACCCTTTGCCCTTCCATCTTTACCTCTGGGACATCGATATTAAACATGAATTAGAGCAGATGCTTATCCGCATCACCTTGCCTTAAGCAATAATGTTCCACATTTTGCGAAGCGCATCAGACACCTGCTTTATCAGACTCTGGGAAGATTTCAGGTAGCTCGTAAGCACAGGAGAGTTCAGGCGTCGCACTTATTCCAGCGGTATAGACAGAGGAGGACTTATTTAACATGTAAAAAAAGTGAATGGGAACTTAATATCATCATCACAGATCACACACTATGTCAGACGCAGACGTTTTTTTTAAAAAGCTAGGACAAAGGGTCATCCCATTGCGCTACAAAAGCGACCCGGTGCTCTGCGATGGACTGCCGTGGATCCTTCTGTCTGTGCTCAGTGAATACCAACATAGGTTCTGGACGTCCTGCCCTTAATTTTCAGCCTACTGCCTTAGATTGAGTCTTAAAAATGGTAGCTTGCATCACAGCAAACCATCCTCTGCTTTTAGAAAGGAGCACTTGACAAGTCTTAGAACTGTGGTCATAGATTTGTAGTTAAACTGGTACTAGACATGAATGCCAAAATAAATGAATAATTAAGCTGTATGTAGTGGTCAATACATTTTAAATAGCAAATGCTTAAATACAGCCAAATGTTTCCGCCCTCGCTATTCCAGCACCAAACAGAGATTTATCAAAAGTCTCATCCAGAATCAATTTAGAACCAGAAATAGAACTTGCACTTAAACAATAACCATTTATAATTCCTATATATTCTCTAAAACTGTAAAAAGCCATAGTAGTCTCACAAAGTAGCATCATAAAGTACTGTGCTTTCTTTTTTGAGATATGTCACTTTTGTTTTCTGTGACATATCTAGTGTATATGTAGGACTCTGAGAAGCAGCTTTTTCTCTCTCAGACAATCAGCAATCAAAACCTTGACTGATAAAGCTGTCACTTCCTCATTATGATGACACTTTAAGGAACCTGTAAGGGTTTCCGCACCTCCCTTAACTCCTAACCAATCAGAGCACCAGTTTGGCTTTAATACCCACTGAACAGAGTGTTTAAAAACTCCAGCAGCACAACACCACCACCTCGGTTTCACTGCAGCGCTGAGAATAATCCACCATTAGAGAACAGAGTAAAGGGGACTAAAAGTATGACCAGACACAAATGGACTACAGTTTGTAACTGTAGAACTACAAATTGCTCCTGGATGGTAAGTGGACCTGACAATGAGTGTAGACACAAGGAAGTGTACCTAATAAAATGTCCGGAGAGCTTATGTTGAGGGTAATGGTTCTACACAAAACTGCATGTTTGCTAGAATTTCTGGCATTAGGTTGCATATTCATGTAAATTGATTGCAGAAGTTCATGTGCAGTCCGGCTGGTATTGATTCCATTTAGAAGAGGTACAATGCATCACGACTTTAATCATTTCTCTGCAGAAGGTCACTCGTGATTACTATTATATGGAGAATTATACTTGATAACGGCAATAAATTCTCCCGTACCAAGTACCATTCTGAAACACGACAATAAAAATTTATGACGCTGATTTTTGAAGGAAATTGCGTTTTTCTTAGTTTCTGTATGCAGAGGTTGTAAAACAGCATGGTGAGAGAACGATGATCTGTTCCCAATTCCCTCAGAATACATGCCATCCAAGGAGACCCTAGGGAATAGACACTTTTTTTTTTTCGTCCAAGGATTCAAATATGTACTGGCAGCCCAGACCAGGTTATGTGTTTAATCTTAGGATGGCCGGACACCAATCCATCACAAAGCCCAGAGGTCACTGTTGCAGAGCCATGGCATGATCCTCCCCCATCTGCTCTCCTATCCCTCAGACTATGGCAGTTGTGACTGCGTGTGACCCAATCTGGCTGAATGGCACCACTGGGCCTCGAACCTGTGTCCCTGCGTAGGTGGGTTAACAAAATGGCTCTGCACCAAGTTGGCAATTCAACAAAATACAATTTTTCTTACAATAAAAATGGAGTACAGACATAGCTTTTAATCATCCTGCTGATGAATAACTAACTGGCAACTCTTTAACTGATGGTACTTACTGAACATAAGGAGAGTTCAAGCAAGTAGTAACAGAGAGAATGATATTTAGTAGATGCTCTTATCCAGAATGACCTACATTACAATTACAATGTATAGTAATAAAGTAACAGTGCACTAAGAGCAACAGTGGATGCATTTTAAGGGGTGGGGCTTCAACCCTGGGCCTTGTGGTCCATAGAGCGTAGCATACCTTAAACATGCAAAAAACGTAAGAGTGTGTAAACACACAGAATAAGAAATCTTTTCTATTTTTTATTCTGTTTTTAAAGTATTAACAGAATTAAAAACTAGGCAAAATTACGTCGAGTTAATGGTTCTAAATGTCGATTTCAATTAAATTGCGATTAATTTCCCAGCCCTAGAGCATGGGACTGCGTATCACTTTCCCAGGAAAATTATAAATTCAAAATTCAGTGTGGTCTCTACGAAAAATCACAAGTCAGGCCATTGTAAAACGGGCACTATTTGACCTACTGAACTCTGATTACTACATTTTACTCAGTAATTATTACAGATTCCTATGTTAAATGCTTATTTGTGTACATTACTCCATTTTCTAATAATTATTCTGACTCTCCATGAATAAAAAAAAGGTTTTGCATGTGTAAAACGGTTTAGGCTTTGGACACATTTACATATCGGCAGTTTTCTGAAGTAAAAACACCCTTTATATTAACATCGTAAATATAAGTAACGTTAGTGAGACTTGCAGCAAAAAATGATGAAGACGCCTCGATAACAAGCAAAGAAAAGATCTACTGTTTTGTGCAGTACAGTACTAAATGCTTCCATATTGTGTTTGAAAATAACAGAACGTAATAACTGAAAATATCTTGCCCCACAGTAGGGTAGTATAAAAAGTCTACATAACTATGGTACTGTCTGTTCAACGTCCATTTCAGTCAACGGCCTGCTTCACAGGATGTAATGTGAACGTTAAACTGCAGGCACCTATGACATAGTCATAGTGTTCATATCCACTTTACAGTGGTGCTTCAAAAAAAAAAAAAAAAAAAAAAAAAAAAAAAGTTTGTGAACCCCCTTTAGAGTTTTCTATATTTCTGCTAAATAGACCTTAAAACATCATCAAGTTTTCACACAAAGGTCCTAAAGTAGATAAAGAGGAACCCCAGTTACACAAATGAGACAAAAATATTATATTGGTCATTTAGTTATTGAGGAAAAATCCAATATTACCTTATTAGTGAGTGGCAAAAGTATGTAACCTTTACTTCAGTTCGGGAACAGTTTCACTCTTAAAAAATGTTGGTATTCTTGGCCATTCCAACACATTACCTCATTGTTCCCTCAATGATGGAAGCCGTCCTGGCGCAGTGCAGCAAAACCGGGCCCAACCATGTACTACCACCACCATGTTTCACAGATGGGATAAGGTTCGTATGCTGAAATGCGGTTTTCCTTTCTCCAACCTTTACAACTTTTTTTTTAAACCAAAAGTTTATTTTGGTTCATTCGTCACAAACGTTCTTCCAGTAGCCTTAGGCTTGTCCACGTGATCTTAGCAAACTGCAGACGAGCAGCAATGTTCCTTTTGGAGAGGAAGTGGCTTTATCCTTGCAGGCCCGCCATGCCACCATGTTGTTCAGTGTTCTTCTGATGGTGGACTCATGAACATTAACATTAGCCAATGTGAAGAGATCCTTCAGTTGCTTAGAAGTTAACCCTGGGGTCCTTTCTGACCTTGCAGCTATAACATGTTTGCTCTTGGAGTGATCTTTGTTGGTCGATCAACTCCTGGGGAGGGTAACAATGGTCTGAATTTCCTCCATTTGTACACAATTGTCTGGACTGTGGAGTGGTGGAGCCAAACTCTTAGAGAGGGTTTGTACCTTTCCAGCTGATGAGCATCAAAACAACCTTTCTGAGCTCTTTCAGAAATTCCTATTGTCCGTGCCTGATACACGTCCACAAAACATGTGTTGAAGAGCAGGACGTTGAATCTATTCATCTATCTTATCCCTGTTCTTAAATAAAAACAGGTTGCCACTCACACCTGACTTGTCATCCCATTGGATTGAAACCCTGACTCTAATTTCACCTTCAAATAACTGCTAATTCTAGAGGGTTCCATACTTTTGCCACTCACTAATATGTAATATTGGATCATTTCCTCAATAAATAAATGACCAAGTATAAATATTGTTGTATCACTTGTTTAAACGGTTTTCTTTATCTACTTTTAGGACTTGTGTGAAAATCTGATGATGGTTTTAGGTCCTAATTATGCCGAAATGATAGAAAAATTCTAAAGGGTTCACAACTTTTTCAAGCACACTGTAATATGCATTCAATGTATCTGTGGGAAAAAACTTCCTTGACTTTATATTGAATTTATTCTTCACCCTGTCATCAGAGGTTTATGGTAACAAATAGTGTCTTTCTCAGCCTGACCAGACTAAACATTATACACTTCGTCTCGGTTGGGAACTCAGTCACTCAGTGGTTTGTTTCACTGATGGAGTAAAATGCCAATCAATGACACAGCCAAGATGGTGAAATCATTTTTTTAAAAGGTTTTCTGAATCTTTTCTGCGCATAATATAATTATTATATATATTTTAAAAAAACCTCAAAAATAAAACTTAGAAAATTACTTGTGGGGTGTTAGTGTGCAATGTGTGAGCTTATACATTTTTGTTAATGTACAGTCCTCAGTAGATGCTCTTTTCCCCCGCTATAGTTCAGAAGAAATTCTCTTGTGGGGATTTAATGCTCTCGTACTTATTATTAAAGCGCCAGGGGGGGGGCAGATAGTGGAAACGGTTCATAAAGCAGTTTCATTCGAGTAAACACTGACTTGTTATATATCCTTATGAACCAAGTGCACCATCCTCTCGGCCGAAAAATCCGCACTAGGCTAACGCCAATTTGCAAACATTAAAAGAGGCTCTCGAGAGCGGAGCTCTATTCCTTATTTGCAGCCCACCAAATGTAGGGCAATGAATAAGAGGCACTCTGAATACTGAATTTAGCCTGGGGCCAATGTACAAATTTAGAAGTGAGATTAATATAGGGGCTGAGTAAACTCTCATTCTCTTCACCAATTCTTCGGTTCCGTGAATCATTAAAACAAAATTGGGCAGGAGCTCGGCTGTAAATGCATTTTCTATTTCCCCCAACGAAAAGAAAACAATAGGAGGGTTAAAGCGCTTTGGAATCTTCGTTATTAAATTAGAACAGTTCACTGGGCCTGCAAACGCAAGGTTTCCAGGTAAAAGAATTGTGATTCCTTTTTGTAGCTCAAGTAGCTCTATGACTTGTGGATGGAAAATGGGACTAGGAGGAATGTTTGGTTCACACCGTAGTTTGGAAATACACAGTGGTTTATTTTTATGCTACACAACAGGACAGGGAGTGTGTTATCGCGATTAAGATCCAAAGGCGAGTGCCATAGACAACCACAGCCGTGATATTATTTGGGACAACACACAATTCCCTACCCTGCTAACATGACATGTTCCAAAAGGTTTACATAACCCTCCCAAATAACGTTAGACTGAAATACAAAGTGCAAATAGGCGAAGATGAAACTAAAAATGAAATTAATAAATAAGCTATAAAAATGCGTTATTTACTAAGTTTACTGAGTTGTTTGTATGCATTATATGATACCGCTTCAGATTGTAAGGTCGGAACTAATTGCCTTTCAAAACTGCAATACTTTTTTCCATCAGCAGGTGTCGCAAGGGTTTGTTCGTACTTGTTTTCCGTCCTTCAGACGTGAATAAGATATATATATATATATAAATAATGTGTCAGAGGCATGTCTAGCAGTCAACAGTCATTCTACAATAGGTACACTACCCAAAAGTGGACTCTGAAAACCTTTTTATCGGGTAGCAAGGGTGGTACTTTGCGCCTTCTTGTGGCAGGACCCAGACTCTAATCAGCCCACACCTGTAATCAATTATATGTGTGTGTATATATATCAAAGAGATTTTGTATTTCCTATTTAACTCTTAAGAACGTACGTTGATAGGATGGATGTTAAACGATGCACACCTGCATAAACTGTGTAGATAAACTGCACCACACAATTTACTGTCAGGAAATTGATATTCATTCTGCAGAAATGATGTAACGTTAAATAATTTTCATATACTCAAGTGAGAACGTTACTTTAGTAACTACATTAAATAAGACTGTGTTGAACGTTAATTCGAAAGACAAACCGGTGTTGCATGGCTTGCATTTGCATTTTGTACATCTCATAACGCACTAGCATCTGTTAAGTGTGCTCCACCATCTCAAATGTTTAATTAGATTTCCAGCACCCTCTTAAAATAGTGCAGCGAATCCCCTGTAGCGATCATTTTCACTCACTGGTCGGCCTCCACGCTCAAATCCATTTTATATTTTTTTAATGAGAATTTTTTTAGGGTGAATTTAAGGTTAAGGAATGAAAAACAGGTGCATATTTGACTCTGGGTTTGAAATCGATCTATAGACTGATATAGAACAACAAATGCTGTTCCTCTGAATGGAGAGTCATGTTAGAGGTTCTGAAAACCTTCAAGGGATTTCAGTAGCAGAGAATGTGATTAAAGAGTTGCAGGACAGGTAGAGGAATCAAGCGTAGGACTGCGTGAAATGTAATCCTTGCAATGGACTGAAGCACTCTCCCGGCTGGTGCACAGCGACAGGCAGCCAACCCACCATCACCCCGGACCAGGATCAAGTGGTTATGGAAGATGAACGAATGGAAATCAATATGACAATACCCACTTTCCCTGATAATGACTTGGAGCAAACAATAAAACTTCTGTCGGCATTTTAATCTCCATCAACAAATGAAGCCCAAACAGTTCGGCATTGTTAGAGAATGATGAAAATGTAAATTGGAATCTGTAAATTCCCTTGATAGAAGACACAGCAATAAGACAACAGGGGCCAGTGAGGAACCTGAGTCGCATATGTAGCCATTCTTTCAATACAATTAATCAGTGCTCAGCACTCATGATGATAATATCAAATCCCACTTTAAATCAGTCTGTCCTCCAGCTAGGATCTGCCACCGATTATAAAAAAACACTGGGTCTTTTCTTCACTTCAACTATGAGAGACAAAACTTCAACTATGAGAGCGTGTCCTTCAACAGCTCTTTGGTCTTGGCCATGGTTGAGTTTGGAGTCTGAGTGTTTGAGGCTGTGGACAGGTGTCTTTTATACAGATAACGAGGTCAAACAGGTGCCATTAATACAGGTAACAAGTGGAGGACAGAAGTAGTTACAGGTCTGTGAGAGCCAGAAATCTTGCTTGTTTGTGGGTGACTAAATACTTATTTTCCACCATGATTTACAATTAAATTATTTAAAAATCCTACAATGTGATTTCCTGGATTTTTTTTCTCCTTTTGTCTCTCATAGTTGAAGTGTACCTATGATGACAACTACAGACCTCTCTCATCTTTCTAAGTAGGAGAACTTGCACAGTCAGTGGCTGACTAAATACTTTTTTGCCCCACTGTGTATGTTCTAAAATATTTTCAGATTTTCACAAGTCCTAAAATTACCTCGATAAAGAGAACAGAATGAAACAAAATGAGCCAAAAATATTTTCCTTGATCATTAATTGTTGATGAAAATGATGCAGTATGAAACCCGGTGGTGGTAGTATCATGGGTGTTGAATGTTTTAGTGCATCTGTTCTCAGTGAGCTTGTTTAGTTACTTAATTTTAACTTTCATTTTAAGGTACTATTACTTTAAATTTGGTGAAACTGTTACAGTGGCACCTTTTGTTGCAATGGCATTATTTAAAACTCCTAATTTCTTTTGATTTCGGAAGACTAAAGCTGAGTTTTGGTTAGATGTGTTATGCAAGAACAGTACACATTATTTGAATTGTTATTCTTCAGAAACCAAAAAGGAATGTTTTCACCCGTTATTTAAATATACCGCCATAACTTACTTTAACAGAACATTTTGATTACAATTTTAAACCTGCTTCTAATCATTTCTTTTTTCTGTTAAAAAAAGAAAACGTGTATTGCATTGTTTATGCTACAGAAATGAAAAAAGGAATATTTTCACTCAGTTATATAAAATATGCTGAAGCTACAATAGAACATTTTGTTTACTATTTTAAACGTTTTTTGTTTTAAATGGTTATACAAGAAAATGTGCAAAAAGTCAATAATGCTGAGACAATCGAATCACGAACATTATATCAAATCATGAACTGAGTGCATTGCTAAGTTCCTTAAACAAAAAAATTAAAAAATGCATATTTAATATTCAGTTATTCAGTGCCACAAATGCAACCTGTCAGGTGTGTTAAAAGAAGTTTTATATTGACTGACAGACTGCTGATGTGAATACTGGTAGAATTATAAAGGTACAATGATTATTAACACGTTTTTTCCCTTTTCTGAGGTCACAAAAACCCGGTGCTTGTACAAGCGTACGCCCGAATGCAGGTCATACCGGAGCTCTCATGGAGCTTAATGGAGGAGCTGCAGGTTTATCTTCGCTGTGCAACTGGAGGTGTAACAGGCTGGATGTGACCTAATTATCAGTATACCTCGATCTCTAGCCACCTCCCTCCCTCATATATCATCTCTCCAGCAAGGCCAAGCGATCAGGGGCACCTGCCACACACCGGCCATATCACACAGGTGTTTTGAACTACTCGCTCGCGCGGAACGTCCCGGCCATCTCCCGGATTGTACTTTGGAATAGTAATTGAAGGGGGACTGCTGCTCGCCCTGGGTGGCTGGCACATGAATCACCCCTTGTTTTTCACTCGATGTAACACTCCGGGAGGTCTAAGTGCACCACCATTTCTCTGCACTCCGTTTCCCAAACAGGAATGGAATCCTGTGTGCTGATGATGACAAACGGCCGGCTAAGGGGTCAGGAAAAAGGAGCAGTGAGTGATCAAACCTGGGGAAAAAAATCACGGGCACAAGCCGGCCCTGCACGGCGATACCGAGCCTCCGCAGGCGCTCTCGTCCCACCTGACGACGCTACATATCCATCACTCACACTGAGGGAATCCCACAGCCCTCGGTGGTTTTGTAATTAGCTTTCAATGTATCATTACATTTTGCAGCGGACTCCGTGGGAATGCACTTAAAACTGAAGAGGGAGACAATCAGCTATGCCAGACGAGTGGGGTGGGCTAATTATTTTCTTACAGTAAGGACAAAATTAGCTCATAAAACAGAGATGAAATATGAGGATCATTTGCTGTTCAATACGGCACGAGTCCTCCATTTGAATCAATAGTATTAGAAATAAAAGGGCAGAATAAAATCTACAGAGGGGAAATAGTGAAGATTATGTGAAAGCATATTATATATATATATATATATATATATATATATATATATATATATATATAAAAACTATAATTGGGCACTACTGCAAGGATCTACGGTTAGCTTTTCACCAAGGAGCACTGGCACTGGTACTCTTTACTATTTGTACCAAAACACGACATCGTTCAGTAGGCTATAAATAAAGCAATTAATACATGTGTAATAGGATGTCATGTTTTGACATGTAATCTTTTTATACCAAACATACTGTAAATTACATTTTATATTATAGTAATGATAAGGTTTAGTATAACTGAAGTAGTATACAGTTGTGTGATAAAGTGTTTTCCTTCCTGATTCCCTTTTTTTTTTAATGTTTGTCACACTTAACTGTTTCAGAACATGAAACCAATTTAAATATTAGTCCAAACCTACATGCCCCCCCGTTAAAACATAACTATGGTTTATCACACCTGAGTTCACTGTCTCTAGCCACAGACAGGCCTGATTATTTTCTCACTGTTCTCAATCAGGGACATCACCTTAAATAGAACCTTCCTGACCAAAGGAAAGGACACCAAAGATCCTTAAAAAGCTTACACATCATGCCGAGATTCAAAGAAATTCAGGAAAATTGAGAAAGAAAGTAAGTAATATAATGAGATCTATAGTCTGGAAAGGGTTTATAAAGCCATTTCTAAAGCTTTGGGACTCCAGAGAACCACAGTGAGAGCCATTATCCACAAATGGCGAAGACATGGAACAGTTGTGAACCTTCCGAGGAGTGGCCAGCCGACCAATATTACCCCAAGAGCACAGCGACAACTCATCCAAAAGGTCACAAAAGACCCTACAACAACATCCAAAGAACTACAGGCCTCACTTGCCTCAGTTAAGGTCAGTGTTCATGCCTCCACCATAAGAAAGAGACTGGAAAAAAAATGGCCTGCATGGCAGAGTTCCAAGACGAAAACCACTGCTGAGCAAAAAGAACATTAAAGCTCGTCTCAGTTCTTCCAGAACACATCTTGATGATCCCCATTACTTTCGAAAAAACATTCTGTGGACTGACGAGACAAAAGTTGAACTCTTTGGAAGGTCTGTGTCCCATTATCTGGTGTAAAAGTAAGTAACACAGCATTTCAGAAACAGAACATTATAGCAGCAGTAACATATGGTGGTGGTAGTGTGATGGTCTGGGGCTGTTTTGCTGCTTCAGGACCTGGAAGACTTGCTGTGATAAATGGAACTATGGATTCTGCTGTCTACCAAAAAAATCCTGAAGAAGAATGTCCAGCCCTCTGTGACCTCAAGCTGAAACAAACTTGGGTTCTGCAGCAGGACAATGATCCAAAACACAGCAGCAAGTTCACCTCTGAATGGCAGAAGAAAAACAAAATGAAGACTTTGGAGTGGCCTAGTCAAAGTCCTGACCTGAGTCCTATTGAGATGCTGTGGCATGACCTTAAAAAGTCCGTTGACCACGTTGGCCATTTCCATGACCATGGAAAACCCTCTAATGTGGCTGAATTACAACAATTCTGCTAGCAAGTTAAACCAATTAAACACATACAGACATAGGCAGGATCTAAATGCCTCATGGCCTCAAAAGCCAAGGAAGGGTGGCCTCGCTACTCAGGCGTTGACAAGCGCTTAGTGACTCATTTGGAACCACAGGGCTCTACAGCGCAAGTGTTTTGCTCGCATTTGCTAAATGTTAAATTTGCACCTTCTTTTTAAAAAAACGAGTGCCCCGTGCCGCCATCGCTGTTACCAAGTGTTCATCGGGTCTGTCTCAATACCTAGTGCACTTGCTGCCTACTTCCTATGAGTCATAGAGAGCACCCTACAAATGTCTGAGACCTTTCTAACCAACAGTGGAATCCTAAGACTGGTTAATGAGACAGTGCACCTGGTTACTGATTGTGTCACGTCCCCTGCACCGAAGCTAGCAAAGGTTTACAGGTCTGGATTCCAGTCTTTGCCATTTTAAATCTTTCCTTAAGGTCTCTTCTCGGAGGAACATCGCAACACTGAAATCTCTTGACGAGTTGTGATAAGAGGAACAGACCAAATGTAGACAGAAGCTAATATGAGGACTAACGAGAGAGAAATGTGAACTCTTCACTTTGGACTGTCGTAGCCTAGTGGTTAAGGTACTGGACTATGGACTTTAACACAGAACAACAGGTGCAATGTCATTCAATCGTTTTCATTCATGAAGTCTTCCACACCCAACACTGTGGAAATTATACAAAAGTTAATACGTTTGTGCTCGATTAAACTGCATTCAGCATTTGGCCAAATGTTTCATATTATTCAGTTTCGGTTAAAAATTTTAATTTCGGTGCATCGATACTACCAAAGTGTGTAGAGAAACAGATGGATTACAGTCTGTAATTGTACAACTACAAATGCTTCTATATGCTAAGTCTGTCTGGGCCACAGGAGCTTCATCCTCATCTGGGGTTCCTGAGTCTCAGCTCGGGTTGCCAGAGCATGGCTGGACCGTTTCGGGTCTCAGCTGCCTACCTTCAGTCTGGGGCAGATTAGGACATGTTCTTCCTGTGGCTTAAGGCTAGATGGTGTACTTTTAGTCTTGGGCAAATTAAGGCACCCTCCTTTTGTCACACAATGGTCTCAGAAAAGCCTCACATGATTCAGAGGGTACCACGCTAAAAGCTGTACACTGTTTTAGCATGATGTGTTGGGAGTGGCAACCTTGGAAACTTCAAGGTGTAAGTGTCGAGTCAGTACATATTATTCTCTTTAAACAGGATTCTGTGAACCTTAGCATTTTCTGCTTTCTTTATCTGGCTCCAAAAAGCACCTATTTTTTTCCTTCTTCTTCTTGTTCAGAGGTTTATTTCCCCAACGGACTGATTAAAACTACTGAATGGAAGTACATACACGCCGATAACCACTGAGTGTGTAACAAGATTAAGGACTTATCAAAAATTGCCTTTTGCACAAAGTTGAAATTACGATTCACATGCAGCCGGCAATAATAATTTCTCCCGCTATCTCCCGCTCTGCTCTCAGTCAGTTCTTTACTTTAATATTTACCACATAAAACAATCGTTTAGATCACGGGTATGCCTTCCTTCTTTGTTTCTTGATTTTTCTTTGTTGTCGAGATCTTTATCTCATGGGTGTATTATAAATAGGGGTGTAACGATGCAAAAACAGGACGACGCGCATCTTATTTGTTATGCCATCGAAGTCTAGGGCATTTTTTAAACACTGAATGGCACAATCATGCGTTATTTCTTTAAATTTTAGTTGAGGGGGCTAAAAGAGTATTTTGTTTAAATGCGTATACAAGAAAGTACAAGTTAGTTTTGATTGAATGCTTTCTTCAGCTATTTAAGATATTGTGAATAGAGCATTTTGTTTACAATTTAAAATCTCTCCAGTAGTTTCTCTTAATTGCAGGAGACTAAAGTTTTTTTTTGCTTAAAAGCTTATACAAGTGTGCATGGTTTTCTCAGTATCATGAAGCGAATCGTCAGCAGAGCATACAGTTACGCCCCTACTTATAAGAACTGACGAAAGTTCGCATTAGCTTTAGTTCTTCAGGAACCATCAGCTACCAATGAGTATTATCACAGAGACACTGCTATTTTGGTTTAGTTTATTTCTTTATTTAACGTCATATTGGCATCATTTGTGACAGGCGCAAGGTTATAACCTTGTATAATGAACCCAATGCATGTCTTTGGAATGAGTGAGGGAACAGCAGTACCCAGAATAAACCCACATGGGTGCAGGGAGGACATGCAAACTCAGGAGCTGTGAGGTGACCGCGCTAACTGCTTGCACCACTGTGCCATATCTCTCACTTCTGCACCGGTGACCTATGTCTCAAATCTCAAATGTCAAGTGTCTAGAAACATTGATTTGCTGATTGCACCAGGAGATGGAAAAAAAGTTTGATGGATTAGCTGCCGCTCAATACAGTAGATCAGAGGAAAGAGGGGGGAAAAGGAGAATTCCCAGGCTCTGGAAGCCATGTTTAAATGCAATTGTGTACGACGAGTGTTCCCTTGCTCGCTTGTTCTGTATTCTGCAATTAGACTATTCTATATAGCCATGGTTTCTCATGGTCCGAGTTCGTCAAAATACAGTTTGCACACTCCCTGGAACAAAAAACCTGTATAGAAAATGACTTTAAAAACAGCTTACATTTGATTTTTACCTAAATGTTTTAGCTGTCTTGGAGAGAGAACAAGAGCCAGAAGGGTATAAAGCTATAAACCCAAGGAATTTGTTATTTTTAAAAATAAAGATTTGCAGTGAATCACTTTATTCTCTCAATCTGTGTGTTTGCGGGCTGGCAGCTTTTCTCAAATTATACTATATTAATTATAACTACAGTTACAGTGGTAGATTTGGCAACCTTCTGGTAAGAGTCCAGTACCATAACCACTGGTCACAGAAACACAATCACTATGAATGACATCAGCTGACTGGTCTGCTCTTCAGGCTTCATGGACTGTGTATGATTTATGTGAGTTTGAGAGACCCTGGAACAGTGTCAGCCTTAGTTCACTGGTTTAATACTTTTTTTTATCCTTATTTCCTTACACAGAAATTATACCAACAGCGTCACGTTTGACAACCCTTGGCTAAGAGTCCAGTACCTTATCCCTTCACATATTTTCTGCCTCAGTCTCTTTCTGATTTCTCCCATCCCGACCTATGTTATTGGCTTTAAGGTCTGCCCTATGTCACAGCCCTTCATGCTGCAAAGAGTGGATCAATAATTACTAAGCTGGGTCCAAATGACATAGTGTTGCTCTCCACAACAGCATCTAGAGCCACCGTCTTCTTTTTGAAATGTCTCTTGGTCGTTATGAGGTTATAGCTGCATTTCCGCCGACACCTTTTCCGAAACCGTGAGGAGATGCGCTAAAAAGATTAACAACCTTCTTAGTGAATGACAAGACACTCTCATTAGATGGTGGTTAGCGCAAAGAAAAATTGGTTCGGCAACGAATTTGCTCCGCACGCTCTCGCCGGCCCAAGAAGCTGAATGTTCTCTCAAGCGCCTGCTGGATCAACGTTAAATGTCTTGCTTGCGAACATCAATCCTGTTTATTGCACAGAGGCTAAGGAATTGGTTTGCGCAACACTGTTAAACCCCCACCCTCACCCCACCCCCCATGTGACTCGCAGCCAGAGTTTCTTAAAAATACAATAAAATAAAACGAAAACACCATTTTTCTTTTTTTTTTCTCTCACTGCTACCATGCAGCAGTCTGTTCTCAGAGCGCATTAATCTGTGCCAGTGCCCGATATACACCAGAAATGTTAGCTCCAGAGAAATTTGCCATAACAGGCTTACTGTTCAGCACTTGAAACTCGGGTTCTGTCATCTGAGCTTCGTTTCCTATGAGTGCAGAGAGTTTCACACTTAATGGCTGTGCCAAACAAGTATCACCCCACCTCTATTCCATTAAGAAGGACTAGTTACATTACAGTATTACAAAATCCATTATACTCTTTGATTTTGTTTTATATATTTTTCAGATATATATTCAGTTTTGCCTTACAACAATAAGAAATGGGGGGGGGACTGTGGGGAGGGACTGTGGACCAGAAGGTCCAGGTTCAAAAACCCCACCTCTGCCAGACTGCCAATGTTGGGTCCTTGAGCAAACCCCTAACCACAATTGCTGGATGTAAGAATTGGATCAACGTAAGTCGCTCTGGATAGGGATAATGCTAAAATAACATAAATGTAAATGACATATATGAAAAGGCACCGACTCCACAAACACTGGAACATTCGATCAATCCCTGAACACAGTCTAGTTAGTTAATGGATTCGGGACTGACATCACAAAACATCACCATAATTTCCGCTAAACTTCAGGTTGCATGCAGGTAAAACAGGCTATAAAAGCTGCCTCACATTTACAGATTGTGAACCATTCGGACCATGGAATGGTTTTGAATTTTGGCGGCAAAAAAAAAAAAACTGAAAAACAAAACCAAACCATTCAATGCCGATTGTTCTAGTGAAGAGCCTTTCAAAGCCACTGTAATTCAAAACAATACAATTGCTGTGAGACGAAGACCAAAAGCCCTAGGAAATACCTGGTTGTAACTGAAACTCTATAGGAGTGAACCATGATCACTATCCAAACCAAGCATTCACTAATTTATTAAAAGGATCTGAATTTTTTTTTTTTTTTATGCCAATTTTCTGATGTTGAGGGTTACAATTTAGAAACATCTGGATTGAATTTAATTGTCATAGATAAGGATTTTGCCTTGGGTAAGATTTTCTATAGGCACTGTATATTTCAAAAGGATTCCCCATCACAAGAGCGTTCTGCTTCATAAAATAGATGGTTTGGGGGGACGTGTGCATGTAGGTGCTTCGTCCAGAACAAAGACACAAATGATCGTAATTGCTGTGCGGCAACTAGTTTTGCAAGCTCGTTATAAATTCTTTGAACCGAGTCTTCTTCTGGTGCGTTTCTTCACGGCCAGCTTTAACGCCTGAAATATCAAAGACGTTGTCACAAAATAAGAGGAAACATTCTGCACGTGTCAATTCTCATCTATTCTGATAGTTATCTTTATTAGGTGAGCTTAGCCTAATGTGTGTGGTAGGAAACATTTACCACAAGCCAGTCTCTTTTTTATTTGTCATGAATACACCATTTTGCAATTTCTTATAGAAATGCTAGAAAAGTATAAACTCTTCCCAAAGTATAACAAAGCTTTCAACCTATCAGTTTGTTCAACAACACCAACACACATCTGACTATCAAACCTCATCCAGTGCTTTACGACATACAGTACTGTGCAAAAGTCTCAGGCCAGCATTAGATTAATAAACTACAGCAGCAAATATTTAGTGTGATCTCCCCTTGAGCAATCGCAGCACCTGGGAGCTTCATCGGGATGCCAAGTTGACCCTTTTACAGTCTAAAGAAGCTTGAACAGGAATAGGAAAATTCTAAATTCAGAGCACTGTATCCAAGTTTGAAATTTTTGCGTCCAATGGTCAATATGTCACCACACCAACAGGAAATCTTAGAGTGGCTTAAGACTTTTGGACAGCGCTTTAGCACACGATCCGTAACGTCCATCCCTTGCATAATCCCACTGTCCAAAATATACAGCACACATTTACATACACTTTCTAATGTTTGTGGACACCTAAATAATTACATCCATGGGTATTAGTTTATAGCTTTCTCCAATCTTTGCTGAAACAAAAGGGCTTTCCACTAGATTTCGGAACATGACTGTGAGGTCGGCTACTGATGTTAGATAATAATTGGCATTCCAGTGCATTTTCAAGGTGTCTGATTGAGTGGAGATCAAGGTTCTGCGCAAGCCAGCCAAGTTCCCGATCAAAGTTGGCAAACCTATCACCTTTGGACTTTGTTTAAGGGCAGCAGGGCAGCAAGTTGATGAAGCAGAGTCAGTATTCATTCTACAGCCACTGTGTGTCTGGGGAGAATCCAGAAATGTCTGCTTTATATTATCAAGTGCATTTACATGCAGTTAATAATGTAGAAAATCCGATTTTGTCAGTGATCCAATCAATGAGCTTACATGCACTTGAGTATTCAAATAATGGAAAATTACATGTACATGACTCAGGCAGTAACCGGACTTCTACTGTACAACCAGCCAATAATCTCACAGAAATACGTGACATAAACTTCAAACTAATCTAATTATTCATTTTTGAGTATATACAGAGTTTAAGAGGCTCCACAAAGTGTTTGATAGCGGACTTGCTGCCTTTAATTTCATGGTAAGTTTAATCTAAGGGTTGCCAGATCCAACGAGACAAAAAAAAAAAACACACTAAAGTCAATCGACAAAGAGGCCAGCTGACGCCAAGTCTTTGGAATACACGGACCTGGCAACCGTAGTTGAAGGCTCAGGCACATGAGGAGTCTGGAAGCACAGATTATAATCGTGTTACTGGTATACATGCAACGAGTACTCCGATTACTGAGGTAAAATCCAGATTCCTTAATCTGATTTCTAGTTCGGCGAATGCTGACCACTTGGAATAATCAGATAACCAAAAAAATCCGACTATGATCTGATTCTTAAGTGCGTGCTCATTGGTACAACGGAGCGTTGCTGAAATAGCATTCCTCATCTCAGAAATGCTGTGGTGAGCTTCATTCAGGCTACATCAGACCAACGGAGGACAAAAGACCTTTGGTATTTCTTGGAATTTCCAGGTTGCCGCGCTGAGCTCATTCAATACTGTATCGATTAACGAGGCAGGTTCTTCACCGGTGCCTACAGTAATGAATGTTACAAGGGAAA
Organism: Ancistrus triradiatus; assembly: GCA_025084515.1. Taxonomy (NCBI): domain Eukaryota; kingdom Metazoa; phylum Chordata; class Actinopteri; order Siluriformes; family Loricariidae; genus Ancistrus; species Ancistrus triradiatus. Next base: position 451 of record JAJAGP010005697.1, on the reverse strand, counting down.
TCAGCCTTTTTTTTTCAAATTCCAAGTTCCCCCCAGCTATCGACAAGCCTTTTCGAACCGAGGCCCCCTTCAGACTTAAACCTACTGAGACGCAGGTACAATCACTTTGTCCCTCCGGATCTGCGTTTCCATATGGTGGAGCGATGACACGCTGATGTGTCAGGGTGCTCTTAGGCATGTGCGTGCACCTTCGGGCTCTCCCTTTTTTTTTGTAAAGCAGTCGTAGCCAGAGGCGAAGCTGAGGGGCAAGCAAGCCTAGCGGTTGCTTGAGGGGCCCCGGTCGAACAGGACCCCCCAGGCAAAGGATGTCGAACCGAGAATTTTGTCCACAAACGAACTTAATCTGCACGAGCTCGGATAATGGATGATGCCTTTCCTTTTAATAGCCTATGAAAATTAAAGCTTGTTTTATGATGGTCCAATCCTTGTGGTAATAAAGTAACAAATTCTC
>JAJAGP010005696.1:0-29946 GCA_025084515.1 Ancistrus triradiatus | reverse complement strand
GTTTAGCTGCAGTTATTGCTGCACAGGGTGGTCACACCAGATACTGAAAGCAAAGGGTCACATACTTTTGCCACTCACTAATATGTAATATTGGATCATTTTCCTCAATAAATAAATGACCAAGTATAATATTTTTGTCTCATTTGTGTAACTGGGTTCTCTTTATCTACTTTTAGGACTTGTGTGAAAATCTGATGATGTTTTAGGTCATATTTATTCAGAAATATAGAAAATTGTATAATAATTCTACAATAATAATAATACAGGTAGTCCTCGGGTTACGACGTTTCGTGGTTACGACACATCTCCCATTTACTGTATGAAGCCTTGTTTCGCACTTAAGTGGTTTTGCGTCCTAAACGTCATAACGTGGACTTCGTGTTTTGGTGTGCGCGGCGGAGGAATACACGGTTACGCGGCTCGTTTTTTGATAATTACTGTGTTAGGATAGGTGTTAGGATAGGATGAGTGCTTACAGTATGTTATTTACGTACAGTATGTACGTATGTTCCGACTTACACCGAAAATCGGTTTACGACGCCACCTAGGAACGGATCTGCGTTGTAAGTCGAGGACTACCTGTAATAGTAACAATAATATTATTATTAGTAATAAAAATAATGATTTTATTATTATGTGGCACTTGGTTACTATGGCAGGAATTCAAGGGAGTGGAATGTTAATAATAACAATAACAACAATAATTATTGTTGTTATTGTTATTATTATTGTTGTTATTAATGTTATTTTGTATTGTTATTATTGACATTAACATTAACAACAACAACAACAATAATAATAATAATAATAACAATAACAATATTAAGAATATTGTTATTATTATTATTATTATGGTTATGGTTATTTGTATAATATAATAAAAATTAAATAATAATAATAGTTCTTATTCTTAATATTGTATCCTCTCATTGCAGTTAAAAACAATGTTTAATTCACTTTTATGTTGTATCAGACCATCGGGATGTTCTGATTTTCTTCTTCTTCTTAGTATTATTATTATTACTGTAGTTACCTGTTACCATATTACAATTCTAAAAAAAAGGTGCTTAATTATTATATTTTCTGTGTTAGACCATGGGGATATTTCAGAAAGCAGGTTTAACAAACTCTGAGTTCAAAGCTGACTAACTCAGAGTTTTCGGTTTCAGAACAGGGGATAACATTTAGTTCAGTCAACTCCGAGTTACGTTAACCCTGAGTAAAGCTCATGCACGAGGAGATACAAAGCCCTCATCAGTGGAACGCAGAGAACACGGATCAGCACGGCAACGAGCTCGATCCTCACACTTCACCCCAGTGGAGTTACAAATGGGTGCGTATGTATAATATGAGCATATATTTAGGAAAAAAATAATATAGTAGCAAAAGAACATGAGCTGGTGTGGCAAAAAATTGCTGACCGAGTCAATATCGTGAATAATAACTGAAAAAAAAGTTTTATTCCGAGTGTTTCACTTATTTTATTTTACGTGTGTGAGTGCACATGTTAATATTTATGCAGTCGCAACCCAACAAACATAAAGTGTAGCTACTTGTCAGTAACTGAAGATGAAACACAAAATATAGTTCAAAGAGGTAAAGTATAATATCATTACATGCAATCGTGATGATGTTTAGCTACCCTACATAATTAAATAATACTCAGTGGTTATGTCATATATGTAAGTAGCTAGTGAAATTTCCTAAGAGAGAAAAAAGTAAATTGTTCAGCCATTTCAACAGTATTTCATAATATCTATTTGAAAGCAACACCTACATGCCTTTATACATACAAGTCTCTAAATTTGTGTTAACTGCATGTGTTCAAATTTGACCTCGATTATAGCCAATAGAGAAGAGCTGAGGGTCAAAAAACAGGTGGGGGTCCACCACCACTCACAGAGGCTGAAGAGATGGCCCTCATTCAAAACACTGGGTTACCTGTTGCTGAAGGCATCCCTGGAGGAAGCTCATCTGACCCATCTAACCCATAAGAGGGTAGTCATTCAAATTAAGGATATAAACTTATGTACATGCATTATTTTGCTACTCTGGGATCAGTGATGCCACCCATCCATTACTAGACACAGCGTGGCACAGATTTTCTTGTGGCAGTACAATTCTGTGCTGTTACATTTCCAGATTCTTCATACTTCATGGTGACTCAGAGTTGGCTATTTGAAACCTGTGATGTGGCTGTCACGCTCTTGGCACGGAAGGACAAGGGAGGCAGATGTAAGTGCAAGTGACAGGGGTTCATTTACAGACAACATAGTGAAAAACATAAACAGAACAAGCAAACCTAAACTTAAAAGACAAACAGAAACAGCCAACAACCAATAACACATAAGACTGAAACCAAGGCTAATGCTAACAAAGAACACACACACTAAGCAAACAGGCTAACTAGACAAACAGAAATGGGACAAGCTAAAACACGGGACAAGAATCCAGAGAAAACCAGAAAGAACACAAGGAGACAGAGACATGCGAGACTAAGACAAAGAGCAGGAGACAAACCAGGATAGGACACCGGAGCAAACAGGAACCAAGGCAAACCAGGAGTGAAGAAGCCAGACAAGGAAGTGAATAGGAAAAGGGGCATTTATAGGAAAAAGCAGTAGGTGGCAACAGCCCCACCTGCTGTCGAAACAGAAGAGAGACAGGGGGAGCTAAACTGGATAGATACAAGCTGGAGGACTTGTGTCATCGTTACAGGGGCCTGCATACTGTTGTAGAAACAAAAAGTCCAGTTACGTAAATTGTCTGGTTTAAACCAGCTGCTAGTTTGCTCAGGCAGGGTATTTCTAGTGCCGGTCCGAAGCCCGGATAAATGGTGAGGGTTGCGTCAGGAAGGGCATCCGGTGTAAAACATTTGCCAAATATAGTATGCGAGTTCATAATAATTTCACCATACCGGATCGGTCGTGGCCCGAGTTAACAACGACCGCCACTGGTACTGGTAGCAAACAGGGTACCAGCGGAAATTGGACTACTGTTTGCCGAAGACGAAGAGGAGGGAAGCGTGTGAGGAGACTATAGATGAGACTATAGATGAGAATATAGCACTGAGGGTAGCAACCCTAAATGTAGGGACGATGACAGGGAAAGGTAGAGAGCTGGCTGATATGATGCAGAGGAGAAAGGTCGATGTTTTGTGTGTGCAGGAGACAAAGTGGAAGGGTAGCAAGGCTCGATGCATTTGGTGCAGGGTTTAAAACTGTCTACCATGGTGTGGATAGAAAGAGAAATGGAGTTGGTGTGGTTCCTGAAGGAGGACTATGTAAAGAATGTCGTTGAGGTGAAAAGGGTGTCAGATATAATAATATGTTTAAAGCTGGAAATTCAGGGCGTAATGGTGAATGTTGTTAGTGGCTATGCACCACAAGTTGGCTGTGAATTAGAGGAGAAAGAGAGATTCTGGGGGGAGTTAGATGAAGTGGTTGAGAGCATTCCCAGGGAGGAGAGACTGGTGATTGGTGCAGATTTCAATGGTCATGTTGGTAAAAAAGGAGATGAGAAAGTGATGGGCAGGTTTGGTGTTAAGGATAGGAACCTAGAACGACAGATGGTGGTGGTTAACACATATTTCCAAAAGAAGGAGGAGCATAGGGTGACTTATAAGAGTGGAGGGAGGAGCACACAGGTAGACTACATCCTATGTATAAGAGGTTGCTTAAAACAGATTGGTGATTGTAAGGTAGTGGCAGGGGAGAGTGTAGCTAGGCAGCATCGGATGGTGGTGTGCAGGATGGATCTGGTGGTTAGGAAGAGGAAGAGGACAAAGGCAGAGCAGAGGACCAAATGGTGGAAGTTGAGAAAGGAAGAATGTTGTAAGGAGTTCAGAGAGGAGCTGAAAGGCTTTGGGTGATAGGAAAGAGCTCCCAGATGACTGGGTAGTAGCAGCAACAGTAATTAGACAGACAGGTAGAAAGGTACTGGATGTGTCTTCTGGACAGGCAAAGGATGAAAAGGAAACCTGGTGGTGGAACAAGGAAGTGCAGGAGGTTATTCAGAGAAAGAGGACAGCAAAGATGAAATGGGACAGGGACAGGACTAAAGAGAGTAGCAGGAGTACAAGGACATGCGGCACAGGGCAAAGAGGGAAATAGCAAAGGCCAAGCAGAAGGCCTACGATGAGTTATATGAAAGGTTAGACAGTAGGGAAGGAGAGAAGGAGTTGTATCTGCTGGCGAGACAGAGAGATAGAGCTGGAAAGGATGTGCAGCAGGTCAGGGTGATCAAGGATAGAAATGGAAATGTACTGACAGGTAAGGAGAGGGTGAGGGAAAGATGGAAGGAGTATTTTGAAGAGTTAATGAATGTAGAAAATGAAAGGGAAAGAAGGTTGGAGGGCGTAGAAATTGTGGAACAGGATGTAGCAAAGATTAGCAAGGACGAAGTGAAGAAAGCTTTGAAAAGGATGAAGAACGGAAAGGCAGTGGGACCTGATGACATACCGGTTGAGGTATGGAAAAGTCTAGGAGAGCTGGGAGTGGTGTTTTGGACTAGATTATTCAATGGAATTCTGGTGAATGAGAGTATGCTGGAGGAATGGAGGAAAAGTTTACTTGTACCGATTTTTAAGCAGAAGGGTGATGTACAAAGTTGTGGCTCTTACAGGGGCATAAAGTTGATGAGCCACACAATGAAGGTTTGGGAGAGAGTTGTGGAAGCTAGGCTCAGACAGGAGGTGACAGTGTGTGAACAACAGTATGGTTTCATGCCAAGGAAGAGCACCATGGATGCATTTTTGCTTTGAGACTGCTGATGGAGAAGTATAGAGATAGTCAGAAAGAGCTACACTGCGTCTTTGTGGATTTGGAGAAAGCTTATGACAGGGTGCCAAGGGAGGAACTGTGGTGGTGTATGAGGAAGTCTCGAGTGGCTGAAAAGTATGTTAGATTAGTGCAGGACATGTATGAGAACAGCGTGACAGAGGTGAGATGTGCTGTAAGAGTGACAGATAGCTTCAAGGTATAGGTGGGACTGCATCAAGGATCGCTCCTGAGTCCCTTCTTATTTGCTCTGGTGATGGACAGACTAACAGATGAGGTCAGACAGGTATCGCCGTGGACTATGATGTTTGCAGACGACATTGTGATCTGTAGTGAGAACAGGGAACAGGTAGAAGAGAACTTGGAGAGGTGGAGGTATAATCTGGAAAGGAGAGGAATGAAAGTCAACTGTAGTAAGACAGAATACATGTGTGTAAATGAAAGGGAGGCAGGTGGAACAGTCAGGCTACAGGGATCATTGGTCACGGAGTCCAGAAGTCCAGGAGTTCAGGTACTTGGGATCAACTGTCTAAGGAAATGGGGAGTGTGGAAAGGAGGTAAAGAAGAGAGTACAGGCAGGATGGAGTGGGTGGAGAAGAGTGTCAGGAGTGCTGTGTGACAAAAGGGTCGCAGCAAAAGTGAAAGGAAAGATTTATAAGAGAGTAGTGAGACCAGCCTTGTATGGGTTAGAGACAGTGGCACTGACAAAGAGACAGGAAGCAGAACTGGAGGTGGCAGAACTTATGACGTTGAGGTTCTCTTTAGGAGTGTCTAGGGTGACGGATAGGCATGAGATATCAGGGGGACAGCAACAGGTGGGAAAAATTGGGAGACAAAATTCGAGAGAAGACTGAGATGGTTTGGACATGTGCAGAGGCGGGGGATAGTGGATATATTGGTAGGAGGATGTTGGAGATGGAGCTGCCAGGCAAGAGACGGAGAGGAAGACCAAAGAGGAGTTATTTGGTTGTGGTAAATGAAGATATGCAGGGAGTTGGGGTGAGAGTAGAGGACGTGGAGGACAGGGTGAGGTGGAAACGTTTAACTCGCTGTGGTGACCCCTGATAAAGGGAGAAACCAGAAGATAATAATAATAATAATAATAATAATAATAATTATTATTATTATTATAGTTATTTTAATGTTAATAATGCACGTTAATATTTATGCAGGTACAACCCAACAAGCACAAAATGTAGCTACTTATCAGGAACTGAAGACAAAACACAAAATATAGTTCAAACAGGTAAGGTATAATATCATTACATGCAATCGTGATGTTGTTTAGCTATCCTACCTAATTAAATAAAATTCAGTGGTAATGTCATATTGTAACGACATGACATGACATGCTATGTCATTATGTCACATGTAAGTAGCTAGTGAAATTTCCTAAGAGAGAGGAAAAAAAAGTAAATTGTTCAGCCATTCCAACGCTGACAGTATTTCATAATATCTATTTGAAAGCAACACTTACATGCCTTTATACATACAAGTCTCTACATTTGTGTTAACTGCATGTGTTCAAATTTGACCTCAATTATAGCTAACAGAAAAGAACTGAGGGTCAAAAAACAGGTGGGGGTCCACCACCACTCACAGAGGCTGAAGAGATGGCCCTCATTCAAAACACTGGGTTACCTGTTGCTGAAGGCATCCCTGGAGGAAGCTCATCTGACCCATCTAACCCATAAGAGGGTAGTTATTCAAATTAAGGATATAAACCTATGTACATTCATTGTTTTGCTACTCTGGGATCAGTGATGCCACCCATCCATTACTAGACACAGCGTGGCACAGATTTTCTTGTGGCAGTACAATTCTGTGCTGTTACATTTCCAGATTCTTCATACTTCATGGTGACTCAGAGTTGGATATTTGAAACCTGTGATATGGCTGTCATGCTCTTGGCACAGAAGGACAAGGGAGGCAGATGTAAGTGCAAGTGACAGGGGTTCATTTACAGACAACATAGTGAAAAACATAAACAGAACAAGCAAACCTAAACTTAAAAGACAAACAGAAACAGCCAACAACCAATAACACATAAGACTGAAACCAAGGCTAATGCTAACAAAGAACACACACACTAAGCAAACAGGCTAACTAGACAAACAGAAATGGGACAAAGCTAAAACATGGGACAAGAATCCAGAGAAAACCAGAAAGAACACAAGGAGACAGAGACTGGGAGACTAAGACAAAGAGCAGGAGTCAAACCAGGATAGGAGACCGGAGCAAACAGGAACCAAGGCAAACCAGGAGTGAAGAGGCCAGACAAGAAAGTGAATAGGAAAAGGGGCATTTATAGGAAAAAGCAGTAGGTGGCAACAGCCCCACCTGCTGTCGAAACAGAAGAGAGACAGGGGAGCTAAACTGGATAGATGCAAGCTGGAGAGCTTGTATCATCGTTACAGTGGCCTGCATACTGTTGTAGAAACAAAAAGTCCAGTTAGGTAAATTGTCTGGTTTAAATGAGTTAAATTAGTAAAATTAGTTAAAGTTATAATTTGGTCTTTATCATTTTCTACCAGTTACTGTTGGTGTAATCTGGTGGAGCCATAACAGACCTCCATGCAGGTGTAAGTACTTTCAATACTCCACAAAAAATTGTTCATTTGTATTGCAGGAGGGTAATGAGGAAGCCTTGTCAGCTGCCACAGAGAGGGAAGGTACAGAGAGGCCTACTGAGGTTCACACCTTGAAAACAGATGATCATACAGAGTGATGCTGGAAATTACAATGGGGAAGAGGGTCCATCCACCTCCACAGCACAACGTACCTCAGTAAAATGTTGTCTCAGTGGTCATCTCTACCTTGGCTCTTGTCCTGCAGTGAGCCAAGTTATAACATTGCTGCAGGCCAGGCTCAGAATCAGGGCAGGGGGTCAGCAAATAGGGCTGGCAGGGGTATCTTCTGTCTGTAATTACCAAACTCTCCTATGATAGATAATACAAGGATTCAGTTTAAATTATCTAGTGGCAAACAGAACTACATATTGATTATGAGAGGATATGGTTATATGTACTGTATGTATTCACCAGGGGCAAATCTAGCACTCACTGTACACTCATGAGAACTTTACAAGTCATGCACAGACCCAGGCCACTTTGCTGCCATGTTGCTGATGATGTGGGCTGCATTACATATGATCTTCACACTGCAGAACAGTAATTAACTGCAGTGGCTGTATTGTGATTTGTATTTCATTTGTAATGCAAAATTGCTATTATTTAGGCCTACCTGCACATTAAAGTTGTGGGAAAACTTCCTTTCACTTAATCTCCTTCATTTAGCAAGGAGTGCCATCTATGCAACCAACCACACTTGGAAACCCTAAAATCCTATTAATATTAAAATCATATTAACTGATTCAAGTCTCCAAGCTTCATACTAAATAAATGACTTGTTGCTTAGACTGATACCTGAAATTCTGTGGGATTCTTCTTAGATCAGGCATGAGGCTCTGTGACTTGGGAACACTACAAAGGTTTATAGTAACGTATTCAATTATTTAATGCAAGAGTCACATTTCTCACAGCCCGACAGACGGTTGCTGTAGAAAGATGCTCAGCATCACTGATTTTCTATAGAAACCCCCCTTGGGAAAAAATTTGAGCGCAACACAAAGAATTTGCTCCGAACTCAGGGCGTGTCCACGGAGTGTCATATGAGAGATTGAGAGCAGAGAAGATTGTTCATAGAAATGATGGACTGTGCTTAAAACGCTAAGGCTCACACAGATAGTCATCAGGGAACTATGAAACATTAAAGTGGGTCTGATCAGCCTCTCCAGACGGAGATTTCTCTGTAGTGTTTGTGCTCGATGTGAGAAACTCAGGGTTAGTTGAAGTAAACCTGCTAGAAGCAGCTTAGCTTCACAGAGTATGTTGCCGGAGTAACTGACTCCAAGTTATGCTGAACTTGTTTTGTGAAACCGAAAAACCAAATCAACTATCTCTGAGTTTTCACTAAACCTGCTTTCTGAAATATATGACCATTATTCCATTTTGGTGTTCAGATGACAGCCCACCTTTGCAGTGACCCATGCTGGAGATCCGCTAGTGCCTTCTGGCTGGGACTCCAGAGGAGGAGACACAAAATGGGGGATCATCATCACCCAGCGTTGCAACAGCACTACTACCCAGCCTTGTGATGGACCAGCACACTGCCCAGGACACATGCTCGCCTTCACCCTGTGACTTCCAGGATAGGCTCTGGGGCCCCTGCAACCCCCACCAGAATATGCAGTGTTAACTTGTGAAAGAAAAAAACAAGAAAAAAAAAATGCTTAAAGTTGTGCATAAAAATAAGTCTGTTAAACACGAAATAAATTAGGTTTTGCATTAATGTTGTTTATGCTTGAGTAACTGATGGTCCAGGTTGTGCTTTTGGTAGGTTATACCATTCTACTGTACGTGGCCAAAACTAGCATTAGCTAGCATTACCTTGCATGAGTGGGACTGAGTTTCTTTTAAATATTTGCGGATGTCCATTCCTCCATACGAAATACTGACTAGCTGCTCAAGCTATAAGAAAGGCATTATGGGAAACGTAGTGCCTATTGTTCTTCTCAGCAATCCTAATTATTATTATTATTATTATTATTATTATTATTATTATTATTATTAGCATTAGTTGTAGCATTAGTAGTAGTAGTACACACTACTTTCGAACATATGACTCTAAACCGTCCAAAAGTAGTGCACTATGTAGTGAACATGTTGTTTCCGACACACCGAATCCTTCACGCATGCGCATTCTGGCGCTAGGCAATGTTTTTACCTTCAAGCAACTAGCTCGCTATGGAAAGCTGTGTTTACATAGGGTTTAGTGCATAACTGTTTTGTTTCAGACCAAATGGCTGCTCAGTACACGCCGGGTGTCACCGGAGTTTTAGGTTCAGCGGCTAACAACACCGCCAAACAAATATCAGCCGCAACAGTTCAAGCTAAAGGAAAGAAACGAGCCGCCAGTCCTGCTGCTCAACCAGCAGCACTGCCTAATACTAACAGCAAAAAGAGGAAAGTACAGGCGGTCACAGGAGTCAGTCAAGCTCTGGTAAGATGGATCATCTGTTTCGGTCAGAATTAACTCAGCTGCTTCAGTCAGACTGACTCGGCTTAAACTGACCATTCGCTTCAGTCAGACTCGGGTTAAACTGATCACCTGCTTCAGTCAGACTCGGGTTAAACTGATCACCTGCTTCAGTCAGACTCGGGTTAAAATGATCACCTGCTTCATTAAGACTCGGGTTAAACTGATCATTCGCTTCAGTCAGACTCGGGTTAAACTGATCACCTGCTTCAGTCAGACTCGGGTTAAAATGATCACCTGCTTCATTAAGACTCGGGTTAAACTGATCATCTGCTTCAGTCACACTTGGGTTAAACTGACCATTCGCTTCATTAAGACTCGGGTTAAACTGATCGCCTGCTTCAGTCAGACTCGGGTTAAACTGATCGTCTGCTTCAGTTGGACACAGGTTAAACTGATCGTCTGCTTCAGCCGGACACAGGTTAAACTGATCGTCTGCTTCAGCCGGACACAGGTTAAAAACTGATCGTCTTCTTCAGCCAGACACAGGTTAAAAACTGATCGTCTGCTTCAGCCAGACACAGGTTAAAACTGATCGTCTGCTTCAGCCGGACACAGGTTAAAAACTGATCGTCTGCTTCAGCCGGACACAGGTTAAAAACTGATCGTCTGCTTCAGCCGGACACAGGTTAAAAACTGATCGTCTGCTTCAGTCGGACACAGGTTAAAAACTGATCGTCTGCTTCAGCCAGACACAGGTTAAACTTAACATCTGCTTCAGTCAGACACAGGTTAAACTGATCAGCATCTGAAGTCAGGCTCAACTTCAGCTGATTTAGAAAATTGTGTCTTTCTGTCACTTCAGAACCCCAGACTGTCAGACCTGTAATATGACACATTGTGCTTTGTGTGTTTGTTTCAGGTTTTACCAGGTGATCTGGCAGAGGGAAAATTCCTCACCACAGTAGATATCGGTGCAGAGCCAGTCACGAAATCTCTGTCGTTTAAAAACCCCAACTTTGTGGTACGTCTGTGACAAAACATGAGCCAGGTGGAGCTGGGTTTGGTCTGTAAGCACTGCATTCCTTTGACACCACTGTCCTGTCTGTGCTGCAGCACTCGGGTATAGGAGGAGCAGCGGCTGGGAAAAAGAATCGCACATGGAAGAACCTGAAGCAGATTCTAGCAGCAGAGAGAGCGCTACCTTGGAAACTCAGCGACCCCACCTGTACGTGTCATCGCATTTTAATAGCGTTGTAGTGCCCGAGTCCGGTCTTGACTTTATATGGTGACCTCTGATTAAGAAGAAAGGAAACAGAATCATTGCCATCATTTGCTTCCAAAAGTTACATTGGTTTAATCTGATTAAGACTAAAATATAATAATTAATAATAATTTTAGGACACATGTTGTATTTCACAAAATATATGGTGAAATGTATTACTGAATGTTATTTGTTATTATATACAGTATTATGTGTAATGAATGTAAAGTGAATTACAAAAAATCTTCCCCCCATTGTCTGGCCTCAGTCTTGACTCGGACTCTGTGTCCTGGTCTTGACTACAACACTACATTTTAATTACTTTTTTAATTACTCTCTATGTCTACATTTGATTTTTGCGGACAGATTTTAACATAGACGCCCCTCCGTCCTTGAAGCCGCCCAAGAAGTACTCCGATATCTCAGGGTTACCGGTGAGTCAGACCTGCTTATTCTGCGCTCTGCTTCAAACTAAACGATCTACTGATTCTGATGAGTAGAAGCCTCAGTATTCCAGTGTGCAGCAGTCGTCTGGTGTACTGGGTATGTTTTCTGACTAAACTGACCTCCGTTTTTGGACTTTTCCAGGCAAACTACACCGACCCTCAAACGAAGCTGCGCTTCACATCGTCGGAAGAGTTCTCCTACATCCGCCTCTTACCTACAGACGTAGTATCCGGATACTTAGCCCTGCGAAAGGCGACCTGCATCGTGCCCTGACAGAACACTGCACTCGTACATATGCAAACGCATTAGAAAGTACTGAAGGATTTGGGTTGACTTAAGTGTGTGTTAAATAAATCTCAAATGTGGTCCTGGTGTTTGGTGTCTTAAGGTTAAAACTGAAACCTGCCTCAGATCTCAAGATGATTTTGAGCTGTATTTGACTAGTTTGTGCAGAAATATGGATTTTGTTTGTGCCCCGGATTGTGCCTGCTGTGCTTATAAAATTATCTAGTACTTAAGTTAGTGTTTTAACCTCCAGAGATTTGCGTTCCAGACTAAGTGCCTATGTGGAGTTTGCATGTTCTCCCCATGCCATGCCTGCATGGGTTTCCCCACATTAGGTCAGCTGGTGTCTCTAAAATGACAGAGTGGGAGTGAGGGACTGTGTGTGATTGAGATAAGAGGATGTGGCATGCACCCTGTGCCGGGCTGGTTCCTGCCTTGCAGAAGAACATCTCTGAACACACAACACATCAATCCTTGAAGCACTTGGGCTACAGCAGCAGAAGGCCACACCGAGTGCCACTCCTGTCAGCCAAGAACAGGCAACTGAGGATACACTTCACACAGGTTCATTTACATTTACATTTACAGCATTTAGCAGACGCCCTTATCCAGAGCGACTTACAATTGGTACAGTCTTCAGTCCAAGCAATTGTGGGTTAAGGGCCTTGCTCTAGGACCCAACAGTGGCAGCTTGGCAGAGGGGGGGATTTGAACCCTGGACCTTATGGGACCTTATACCTTAACCGCTAGGCTACCACAGTCCTGACACACAGTTCACCAAAATCAGACAGTAGAAGACTGGAAAAACATTGCCTGGTCTGATGAGTCTCGATTTCTGCTGTGACGTTCAGATGGTCGGGTCAGAATTTGGTGTCAACAGCACGAAGGCATGAAGCCATACTGCTTTGAATGAACAGTTCAGGTTGCTGCCGGTGGCGTAATGGTGTGCGGGATTTTCTTAACATGCTTTCGGCCGCTTAATACCAACTGAGCATTGTCACAGCCTACCTGAGTATCCCTTTATGACCACAGTGTATCATCTGGTCTTCAACTGCGTGATGCTATCATGTCACTATGGGCTAAAATCTCTGAGGGATGTTTTAACACCTTTTTGAAACGATGCCACGAAGAATTAAGGCAGTTCTGAAGGCAAAATTGGGTACTAGCAATGTGTACGTAACCAAGTGGCCGGCGATGTGTGTATGTGATAAAATATACAATTAAATAAAGTGTTTAAAATGCTAAACGCTGCACCGACGTTCAAGTACCGCTTCGTGGCCAACCAATCAGAAGCTCGTTGTGTCATTTCCGCGGGACAATCCGCGTATTTTGAGAGAGAAACAATGACTGGGTGGTAGTCTAAAACATAACGATCGTAGACGAAACAGGTGAGTGCCCGTTTGAATATGTTTACAATGATTATTCAAGTGTTAATTCAATGTTTGGAGCCGATTTAAGATGGCTGAAGTTAGCTTTGAGTGCTTGTTCTGTGCGTTATCTAACGTTACGTTACGGTTTGTAAGGGCATTTCATAAAACTATTTAAGTCCTTTTATTTGTTTTCGACCAGCAAACGAAAATCTTCGGCCATTTTCCTCCCTGTAATGTGAATGAGTACTGAATGGTCACCTATCAGCTGTAAAAGACGCCTGAATACCAAGTTACATGTTACGTTGTATATCCATGCACTACATAGGGTGCAACGTAATGGCTTGTACGCCCTAGTTAGCTCACTGCGTAGTCAAACTGTCGTCATTTAGGATTCGTCCCTCATGCGTTGTTTAAGTGCTGAAGTTTAGGCTTGTGTTGTTTATAGTATAGTATTAAGTCGATGTTTAATCTTTAATTGTAATCAAACAAACCAGGCGTAGACTTATTTTGCTCTCTAGAACTGACGAGCAGTAAAAAACGGAGGAGCAGAAATCCCAAATTGCTTTACACTCCCTATATTCACGTACTATATAGGGAAGAGCATAATCGTTTCTACACCCTAGTTAGCGCACTATGTAGCCAAAACAACGCCATTTAGCACCAACCCTTCCATTTATTATGGATTTAGGCTCTTAGTGATCATTTCCGTTACAGAATTGAACATGGTGGTGTAGTGGAGAGTGCTGTGGCCAAACACACTTGAATTCAAGGCCCGGTATGGCCAGCCACTGCTGTGTATGTGGAGTTTGCATGTTCTCCTTGTGTAAGATAAGAGATGAGATCTTGTCTCCTTGGGTTTACTCTGGGTACTTGGCTTTCTTCCCACATTCCAAAGACATGAATTATGTAAATTGGCGTCTCTAAAGTGTCTGTGTGTGTGTGAGACTGACCGCCGTCCAACCTAGGGTTGGTTCACACCCACTGTGACGATCTGATGCTGATCTAATGACGTGGCCGGGCTGTTCTGGAAACACCCATTGCTTGTGTCTGATGTGTGGTAGTGGTAGCTGTGGTAGCCTAGTGGGTAAAGTACTGGACTATGGACCAGAAGGTCCAGGGTTCAAATCCCACCTCTGCCAAGCTGCCACTGTTGGCTCCTTGAGCAAGACCCTTAACCCACAATTTCTTGGATTGTATCAATTGTAAGTCGCTCTGGGTAAGGCTGTAAATTTTAAATGTAAATGTGTTTTTCATGCTCCTCACCACCAGGAGCAGAATGCGCAGATCCGCTGCTCCGAGCCAGCTCCATGCTGCAAAGAAGCCCAGGTTTGTTCCTCCTGCCCCAGTGCACCCAAATGCAGTGCCAGCACCACCATCCAGTACAGTGCAAACATCAAACTCAGGACCAGCACTGGGATCATCACCCAAACTGGGACTCAGCAATGTCCTAAACAAGGTATTGGTAAAGTCCAAGTCAGTGAAGTTGATGTTATTATGTAGAGAATACAGTCTGACACTGGCACCCTCGTCTGGGGTACAATTATATGGCCAGAAGTTTGTGGACACCCAAAAATTCCCATACATGGGTATTAGTATGGAGTTTTTTTCTCTACAGGTGCAGAGGAGCTTGTCTGAGAAGAGCGTAGAGCCTCCGTCTACATCCAAGGTTCCAGCAGTGGGTAAAGCTTTAGCCAGGGTCCTGTGCGCCGTTGCTCAGGAGGATCATAAAGAAAATGGCCTTGAATCTCAGAACGCCCCTCTGGAATCATCGCACAGCCCTGGCTTGCCCAAATCTGAACACCCAGATCAGATTTGCACCTTAACACCACTTAACACCGCTACGGCTGCGCCAATCGGTAAGCTACGCTTTTTTTCTTTTTAGCATGGATACAAAGAGAGCGAAAATGGGAAATGTGTAGCATCTCAAATAATATGAGGCTCTGACTAATCATGGAGAGCCAGAAGGCAATACAAACCATGAGGGCACACTGAGACTGACCACTGTCATAAACCCAAGTGGTCAGAGCTGCACCTTTATCTACAGGAGGGTCTGTTCGCAAAATGCTTGCCTAAATGAGTCAGTCTTAAGCCTAGTTTTAAATACTGGATCCGATTCCTGAACACTGATAGTTAAGCTCTTCTAACGCTAGGGGGTGCTGTTGGAAAAGGCTTTGGCCCCTTAGGGTCTAGTACTGTATGTCTGTAGCAATGTTTTATACCTGCTGTGAAATTTGACGCGCAGCTCATGAAGCAAGGTTAAAACAAGGGTGATATGGTCAAATATATATGGGTGATATGGTTTTTTTCTAATATGATCTTTGGAGGATTGTGAGACATTGCCTGGACCAGTATGGCGACCACGTTGACGCATGATCTAGCAGCCAATGCGCCGTCTGGGTATATTATGTCTATGGCATTTATGCCAATGTTATTACCATCTCCTTTGGGGCCAGTAGCTTGCAGCAAGGAATGACCTGGTCCAGAATCTCCAAAAAAACATGGCAGTCTGTGAACATGAGAAAGTGGGCCAGCTAAAGGACAATATGGACACGTTTGTGGACTTTAGGAGTATGTTTGAATACTATACATGTATTCTCATGTATATGCTCTGCCAATTAGAAACCATGCCTGACAGAGAAATGGCTTTAAAACAAGAGCTAGAGCTACTACAAACATGGACACATTTTTCTGTACCTGTTGACAGTATGGGTGTTTGAGTGGATCTCAGACAGCAGTGCTGCTGGAGTTTTAAACACAGTGGTCAATCACTGTGCACTCCTAGACACATCTACCATATTGATCCACCTTGTAGGTGTAAAGTCAGATACAGGAGCTCCTCTGTGGTTGCAGTTTGTGTTGTCATACTCCAGTGCTCACAGGATGCTGGTGGCTCTACATTTTTGGTTTCGTCCTGACCATTAGAGAAGAAAGAGGACTGAAAGTATGTAGACGGACTACAGTCTAGACTTTTCGAACTATATAAATGGACAACTAGTGTGGAAACACGGAGGTGTAGAAAAGTATTGGCACGTTTATGTTGGGTCCGTAGAGCGGACGTTGAGTACGGATCACGTGACTTCAGTGGTCGATCTTTCCAGAACTCCAAAGTCCATCTCCTAAACTAACACAAGCTAGGGTGCTGTTTAGTCCAAATGGACTATAAGAATACAAAACGACACGGAGGAACAAATCATAACGCGTCGGTTGAACGCATTAGTGCGGATTATATGCGTCGAAAAACTGTTAACCGACCGGTTTGAGACGTGATTTTAAACCGCAGGTCTTGTTCCCGCCCCTTCAAATGCTGAGCCAATCAGCTCTCGCGTTTCAGATGATTGACAGATGTGTAAAGCTCCACACAAAGCAGAGCTCAAGCTCACAGCGCGGGCTCGCTTCAGAGCTGCACGTTGTAGCGCGGAACATTTATAAACCTCTGAATCCGCCTTTGTTTTGAATGTTACAAAGCGCGCATTAGTGTCACACCAAGCTTTAAGTTCGTATTTCAGTGTGATATGCGCTGCTGTGGCCAAACAGTGGGCGCGTACAAATCATGAATGCGTTTAATCCTTCCATATTACATAAAACCAGCATTCTGTCGGTCGCATCCCTGCTTGGTTCGACTCCCTGTGGGCACTTCATATTTCGTATAAGTTCTTCAGATTTCACTGAAATGCCCACTATGATATTCTGTGTGCCATGGGAGAGGCTCGGTGTTTCATGCAGTCAGGTTTTTATGTAGGTCAGGCCAGGCTTAAGCAGCTTTACTGAACCTGCGTCAGCTTAAGCTGAAAGGAATTTGAGCAGAGCCCTCCCGGTAGGCGTGGGCCTAATCGAGGCTGGCCTAGTTAAGCCTGATTTTTTTCTTCTGCTCACGTCCTTCTTTGTGGACGGGTGCGTGACTGAGACAGGACCAACGGGCTCAGACATGTGCAAGTGTTGCAAGAGAAAGAGGCAAAAGGCAGAGCTCAAAGTGAAGCAGTAAGACTAGGCAGAGGAGCATCTAAGACCAGCTTAGGGCCAGGATGTCTGCTTTGTTCATGGCCAGCAGCATAGTGGGCAAGGCCCGCTCCTCGAACTTCACCCTGTCCGAGAAACTGGACCTGCTGCGCCTGGTGCAGCCGCACATTCGTATTTTAGAGGAGCATACCAACAAGCACGCCGTCATCGTGGACAAGAACCGGTGCTGGGAGAGCATAGCTGAGCGCTACAACAGCCTCGGAGGAGAGAGGCCACCCCGGACGGCCCAGGGGCTCCGGACCCTCTACAAGCGACTCAAAGAGAGCGCCAAACAAGAAGTGGTTCAGCGGAGCCACGCCCAGCCGGAATATCGGGGCAGCATCTCGGAACCGACCAAACGCATCATGGAGATGATCCCACATCTGATTCAAGCCGGGGATAAAGAGCGCAACACGCTGCACAGGTGAGAACTGAGCACGTGCACACCCACTGGATGGATAGCTCACACACACACACACACACACACACTCTTGTGTGACCTGTGCGTAGTGAGGTCACAAACACACTAAACCCCTAATCAAGCAAGAAGGTGTTTCTCCTAGTTTTAGGGTCTAAAATACTTGGGTTATGGTCAGGTTTAGTCACACCATTCTGTGTAGCAAACTGCTGCTGTATCACTTATGCATGGGCTCGTTGTAGTGGTACCTCGGTTCTCGTCCTTAATTCGTTCCAGAAGGCTCTTCGAGTACCGAGCAAATGTTTCCCACAAGGAATAATGTAAGCTGAATGAATCCGTTCCAGAACCCCAGAACATCCACACTTTATAACATTATATGGATTAATGGAGTTGTATTGTACAGGTGCTCCCTGCTTTATGGTGGCTATAAAAAGTATTCACTCCCTTGGATGTTTTTCTCTTTATTGCTTTTACAAGTAGAATCGTGGTCCATATAAGTTTGCATATATTTTTTAAACAATAATTTACGTCAGTGTGAAAAAACATTTCTACAAAGTAATGTATATTAAATAAAACTACATTGAGGCAAAAAAGTATTTAGTCAGCCACTGATTGTGCAAGTTCTCCTACTTAGAAAGATGAGAGCGGTCTGTAATTTTCATCATAGGTACACTTCAACTATGAGAGACAAAATGAGGAAAAGAGTTTTATTGTAAATCATGGTGGAAAATAAGTATTTGGTCACCGTCAAACATACCCCCCACCACGCACAGATTTCTGGCATAGCACCACGACACCTCGTAACCGCTGACACGCTGACGCTTGCCACCATACCTTACTGTGAACGGCATGGGGTCCCCCCGGACCACCCATCCATTCCTTTGGGGCTGTTTTTCTGCAGGAGGGGGGATCAAGAACACACACCACACCCCCCCCCTGCATCGTGAAGGAAGAATCGACACGGGGCTACTGTACCCATGTGAGATTTTAAGCCAAAACCTCCTTTCCATCAGTCGACGGCATTGAAGACTTCGAGAACGCTCCGGCTGGTCTCCTTTCAGTGTTCTCCACACCAGGCCATGAACCACCCCAATTGATCCCTCCACCCCAACCACACGCCCTCGCCGGCGGCAACGACCCCCCACACCCCACGGAGTGGCCTCCGTAAAAAGCCCATTAGCTTCAAGCCCCCCCGGGCAGGCACCCCCCCCCCGGGCGCCTATGCCCCACCCCAGTCTCCACCAAACCACTCAAACCACCCATACCGAACAGTTGTGACAGCGGATTTCCCCCCAAAACACCACGTGTTAGAGGAGCCACTTGCATGGAGGAAATGGGCCAAAATACCAGCTCCAGTATGTGTGCCAACCCTCCCCCCGGTGAAAGACTAACAGGCCCACAACAGCGCCCCACACCCCCTCCCCCACATCCCCCTGACCTCTGTCATTGCCAACAAACGTTATGTTACAGAGTATTGAGTTGAGCTTTTGTTATTGACCAAATACTTATTTTCCACCATGATTTACAATTAAATTCTTAAAAAATCCTACAATGTGATTTCCTGGATTTTGTTTCCTCATTTTGTCTCTCATAGTTGAAGTGTAGCTATGATGAAAATTACAGACCTCTCTCATCTTTCTAAGTAGGAGAACTTGCACAATCAGTGACTGACTAAATACTTTTTGCCCCACTGTATATAATGTAAAATAAGTGATTGCATAAATATTCCAACTCTGAAAGAGTTGAAAGCTTCAGCAGCTGAGATGGGAGAGACTGTGCATACAACAACTGTTGCCCGGGTTCTACACCAGTCAAAGCATTATGGGAGAGTGGCAAAGAGAAAGCAGCTGTTGAAGAAAGCTCATATTACATCTCGACTACAGTTTGCCCAAAGGCATGTGGGAGACTCCAAGGTCAACTGGAAGAAGGTTCCTTGGTCTGATAAGACCAAGATGGAGCTTTTTGGCCATCAGACTAGACGCTATGTTTGGACACCAAACACTGCACATCACCACAAACACACCTTCCCCACTGTGAAGCATGGTGGTGGCAGCATAATGCTGTGGGTATGCTTCTTGGCAGCAGGCCCTGGGAGGCTTGTGAAGATGGAGGGTAAAATGAATGCAGCAAAATACAGGGAAATGCTGGAGGACAATCTGATACAGTCTTCTACGGCTTGGGAGAAGATTTATTTTCTAGCACGACAATGACCCGAAGCATAGAGCGAAAAATACACAGAAATGGTTTAACGACAACAATGTGGATGTTCTGGATCGGCCCAGTCAAATCCCGTATCTCAATCCAATAGAGAATTTATGATGTTAGTGTGTGTTGTTCTGGTACGAGTGGATCAGACAGCGGTACTGCTGGGTTTTTTAACTACCTCAGTGTCACTGATGGACTGAAAATGGTCCACCATCCAAAAATATCCAGCCACTAGCATCCGTTGAGCACTGATGACGGATGAGCTACCGTCTCTGATTTCACATCTACAAGGCGAATGTCTTTCATAAAGTGGACAGGGAGTGAGCCGTGTTTAAAAACTCCAGCAGCACTGCTGTGTCTGAACGTCCTCTGGTCGTTGCACTATAACTATTAATGCTTCATTCTCTACTTTCAGGTTGCAATACAAGATGAACTCTCCGGTCGAGCAGCCTGGCAGCAGTTCATCTCTTCCGGCCATGCCGGACTACGCACCTGTAGCCAGGCCGGCGAGGGCGGAGTCTGAGGACGTCAAACCGCCGCTCGACCTCCAGATGCTGGTCATGAACGATTCGCCTGTTACCATAACGACGCCGCACAGCCAGGAGCCCGTCACGCAGACCGAAAACGAGGTCGAAGAGGAGGAAGAGGAGGAAGAACTGGTGTCCAACGTTTACGCCGCCTCCCTCTCGCCCTGCCCCTCCTCGGTCCATCTCCCTCCGTCCCCCTCAATGGGTGGGCCGAGGCGGAGCCTGTAGGACAGAGGGGAGAGGGGGCCTGGTTTCGGAATCCAGCGCTGGAGGCGGAGTCGTTGCAGATGATGCGCGAGGAAGCACGAAGCTTTCTCCATGGCCAATTCACAGGAAACTGGGCCAGTATCTGGACGAGAAGGAGGGCGGGGCCAAAAGAAAAAGCAGCAAACTGGAGGAGGCGTCCTGAGATCGAAAGTCAAAGGGAGAACAGAAAAATGAGGGCAGCCCGATTGCGCCATGGGCTTGCCACTCGTTGAATCATTGTGGATACACATTCCTGAGGGCATCATTGTCATACTTTTGTTTCATAGCATTGACCCAGTGCAGTCATGTGATCTGTAAGCCACAGGGCTGGGCTCGGTGAACAAATCGCCTTGACGTCTTTGTCCACAAGGCGTCATTTCAAATTTTAATAAGGAAAAGCTCTTATTAAAAGCCCTTCATGTATAGAGCCAAAAGGGCTCGTTGTCAACATCTTAAGGTCCCAGTGATGACGGAACTGTGAAAAGGTTACAGGTATGCGCTCCTAACGACCACGCCCATGTGCTTAACGACCGAGGTCTTAACAATTTAGCAAATCAGATAGGAAATAAAAAAGTCGTTATCAGTGCTAGGATGGGGGTTACATTTCCGACAATTCCAGTGCAAAGTTGGAATTTATAGTAAACTGAGGAGTTTGTTATATACGATACTGTATTACTCCTGTTTTTATGATGGCCCTTTTTTTTTTTGACGTAACTTATGATACAGTTGGTGCTTGAAAGTTTGTGAACCCCCTTTAGAATGTTCCATATTCTGCATAAATATGAACACTAAAAACATCACAGATTCCCACAAATCCTAAAAGTAGCATAAAAATAGAACCCGGATTACAACAAAGAGACAAAAATATTATACTTGGTCATTTATTTATGGAGGAAAATGATCCAATATTTACTATAGTGAGGGCAAACAGTACTGTGACCCTTTGCTCTTTCAGTATCTGGTGTGCCACCTGTGCAGCAATAACTGCAGCTAAACGGTTCCTGAGATGTGGATCAGTCCTGCCCACACGGCTTGGGGAATTTGAGCCCATGCCTCGGACAAGAACAGCTTCAGCTCTGGGATTCTGTTGGTGGGTTCCTCACATTAGCTGCTCACTTCAGGTCCTTCCACAACATTTCCATTGGATTAAGGTCAGGACTTTGACTTGGCCATTCCAAAACATGAACTTTATTCTTCTGTAACCATTCTTTGGTAGAACGGCTTGTGTGCTTAGGGTCGTTGTCTTGGTGCATGACCCACCTTCTCTTGAGCTTCAGTTCATGGACAGATGTTCTGACATTTCCCTTTAGAATTCTCTGTGTAGCCTCAATAGCTGGATTGACCGCCACCTGAACTCTGGTTTCTTCACCACCTCTCCCCACCAAGTCACAAGCCCAATACTCAAACCCAAGAAATTTAGGACCTGGCCCAGTTGTCGATAACCCCTGCATCTCACCATCGTAAACTAAGCCAGTGTGTTAGTTTTAAAGGAGTTCTGACACACTCTACCCCAGACTCCCACCACTCTAGGATAAGTCTGGCCCAGCGTTTGCAAGAAAAACAAAGATGCCTTCTCACTTTTCACTTTTATGACACACAAACGCGTCAGATTGGAGCCAGGCATGTCAACTCTGTACGAAATATGACCCGAGGACCTCAGTCTTTTTTAAGACATATTCTTAATATCAGTATGAACTTTTGTTAGGACTAGATTACCTCTGCATGGACCGTTCAGCGAGAATGTCCCTGCCTCCTCATGTATTATCCTGTCTATTTGTTTAATGGCCATTTCATACTCAATATGGACCAACTTTGTGTCGTAGTTAGGAAATTATTGGTGTATAACCTCTTCAGAGCCTCTCGCATCGATCGGTTAGTGATTAATACATATTCTCGTCTATGAAGGACCAGAGACGCAAACATGGACATCTTGGATACCCAATATATTATCTCATTGGCCGATTTAGGGCAACACCCCTGGCTCACGCCCCTGATCGCTTACGTCAGGGTGTGTACAAAACCATTGGCACGAGCTGGATTTTAAGTTTTAAAGTTTTTAAAAGTTTTTTTTTTGTTTTGCAGTTGGAGTTTAAGTTTTATTATGACCTGCTCCACAACTGTGTCCCCTTCTAGCAGGCAAAGGCCATGTCTCCATGTCTCCACCGGTGAACTGTGCTCGCTGTGAACTCACTCCAGGCAAGTACTGCGTTTATGGGCTTAGTTTGGGTCTCTGGTCCTTGAACATTACCTTTTAGTTTTAAACAACCTTTCAACCCTAGACCCCCCCTACATCGAAGTAGTTCACACCTTACTCACTACTACTAGTCACTACGCCGTAATAAAATAGTTTGTAACATTGCACCTGGGTAGTTACTACACAATTGATAGGCTGCACGTAGGTACACCCTGTTAATGGTATTAAAACTGTGATATATATAGGTCGCCATTATTCCCTGGTCTTATCTCTGTGATATAAGTTGTCATGACTTTAGGTTATCGGTTGGGATTTTACCTTGGTTGTAATTAATAAACTTGTTATACCCTTTTGAATTTACTGCTTTGTGTGGGAGAGATTTTATTTATTCAACCTGAGGTTGAGAGAAGAACTGCAAACTCGCCCTTCAGACCAGACTGAAACTTGTCCATATCGACTCCAGATTCATTGTTCTTTTCCTTTTCAACTTGGTTTTCGGGGATCACCAGTCCACAGAACGATCCGGTGGTGCCCCGTTTGTTATTAAAATGTATTCAATTTTTTTAAAGGTTGTAGTCATAATCCACTACATCTGATATTATTCAGAATTCATTGTTCCATCAATGATGGGCAAGCAGTCTCGACTGCCCAGATGCAGCAAAAACAGGCCCACCAAACCATGATACCACCACCACCATGTTCAAAGATGGGAATAAGGTTCTTATGCTGGAATGCAGTGTTTTTCCTTTCATCCAAACATAACACTTTTCTTTTTTGAACCAAAAATTCTATTTGGTCTCATCCATCCACAAAACCATTATTCAAGCCTTTCCTTCGGCTAGTCCACGTGATCTTTAGCAAACTGCAGACGAGCAGCAGTGTTCTTTTTGGAGAGTCAGTGGCTTTCTCATTGTAACCTGCCATGACACACCATTGTTGTTCAGTGGTTCTTCTGATGGTGGACTCATGAAACATTAACAGCTAGCCAATGTGAGAGAGGCCTTACAGTTGCTTAGAAAGTACCCTGGGGTCCTTCTCCTTTGTGACCTCGCCAACTATTACCCGCCTTGCTCTGGAGGTGAGCTTTGTGGGTCGACCACTCCTGGGGGAGGTAACACAGGTCTTGAAATTGTCTTCCATTTGTACCACAATCTGTCTGGACTGTGGATGGTGGAGTCCAAACTCTTTAGAGATGGTTTTGTACCTTTTCCAGTCTGGAGAGCATCAACAAACTCTTTTTGAGGATCCCTCAGGAATCTCCGTTGTTTTTTTTTTTTTTGGTGCCATGGTACACTTCACAAAACGTTGCTGTGAAGAGAGACTTGATGATCCCCTGTTCGTTAAATAAAACAGGGTGCCCCCTCACACCTCATCCCATTGACTGAAAACAACTGACTCTACTTTCACCTTCAAAACTAACTGAGATCCTAGAGGTTTTCACATACTTTTGCCACTACTAATAGTACTATTGGATCATTTCCTCAACAAAAACAAATAAAGGAGACCAAGAGTATAATATTTTGTTCATTTGTTAACTGGGTTCTCTTTATATACTTTTAGGGACTTGATGTGAACATCTGATGATGTTTTAGGTCATATTAGGCAAAATACAGAAAAATTTCACAGATTTCACAACTACAAGCTCCCACTGTGTGTGTCTATATAATATATTAGAACACAGACCAGAAGATATGGGGAAAATAAAACACACTGTTATGAGAGAGCTAGAGAAGGAAGTATGGCTCCAATACTGCCTCATCTAACTTGAGTTCAACTACATAAATAGAATGATGCATCTTGAGAGTTTGACTGAAACAGCAGTAAGTGAATGTGCCTGTCCTATTGTTGTAAGCAGGACTACCAATACCTTGTATGCTCTCTCTGACCTAAACTTAGATACACGGGTACACATCACTCTCCGAGTCATCTGTTTCGCTGTAATACTGGTTATCAATGCCTGTACTGCAGAGGTTTCGTAATCTTAGCAGTTCCATTT
The DNA here is from genome assembly GCA_025084515.1 of Ancistrus triradiatus. Classification (NCBI taxonomy): domain Eukaryota; kingdom Metazoa; phylum Chordata; class Actinopteri; order Siluriformes; family Loricariidae; genus Ancistrus; species Ancistrus triradiatus. The sequence goes on along the minus strand of JAJAGP010005696.1, from coordinate 5,183 downwards.
CAGAGCCTCCACATGTACAGCTTCACCTGCGCCCCAGTGAAGACATAATGGGAACAAACTCCACCTATAAGTAGCATTAGTGCTGGGCAAATATAATAAAGGCAGAGCACAACACAAAGGGATGGCACACTTACAGATGTTCAGGAGCATAACAAAACACAAGAGAGCCAAGGGGACTCTTACTCAAGGGATTTGAGACCTGGACACTCTGTTCTTAACCCACTGTGCCACCGGAAGTCCTCTTTGAGTCCTGGTGCCATTAAGGTGCAGATGTACTGACATTAACCTACTGAAACTGGACATTTCACCTGGTCACAAAGGAGGAAAGTGGAACATGGCAACATGAGGGACTCTACCAAGGCAGACCGCCAAAGAACATGGACCTGAACTTGAACTCGGTGCAAAAACAAACACAAACCCAAACAAACCTTTTCTTTTTCGCCTCCCTGTATCTGAAGCTTCAGTTCCAACCAATTACTGTGCATCACTACATACTACTGTGTGTTTTCCGCGGTGTTCTGTCAAAATGCAGTGCATTCATGTATTCAAAATGTATATGCCGACGGGGCTGTACAGTATTTCTATAATAAAGTATTCATTGTAATATTGACGTTTCATCCCCTTGACGTCTGGTCCTGATTTTGGTGAGGTTCATGGAAAAACGTGCAGTTTCTCATCCTAATTTGGTAGAGTAATCGGTGTGGAATTTGGACACTAATAATTAACCCGTGACTGACTCTGTAGGGCTCCTCTTTTATCAAAGAATGCTTGTCCTTGAAGAAACGCTCATTTATTAGGTTATTTCCATCCAAAGTCCAATACGACCGTGGAAGTTGTGTTTGATCGCTATGCACTTGCCTTTTAATAGACCTGGTAACTTGTTAATACTTCGGGGAAACGGACCGCTGTTCATCTGATCTTGTGTGCCCATTTTTTGCTGTCAAAAATGACCCAATTCAAATGTAATGGTTAAGTGGTGTTGGTGGTGAAACTATATTTTCTCAAACACAACTTTAAACAAAAAAAATAGAATGTCCCTTTTTGGATTCAGATAGACTCGAACCCCGGAATCTATAGTACTGTTCAAAAGTCTTAGGCCACCATTAGATTGGTTGTTTTACCAATGGTATATTGACCATATATGATGTACTGTATACGATTGGACCCAAACATTTCAAATTTGGATTCAACACTCCATAATACTCTTTTCTTTTCTGATCTCCATTCCAATCTCTGTGAGCTTTAGCACATCCTGGCCTTTTCCCCTTTTGAAAAAGACCATTCCTGATTAAGCTTCGGACTGTACAAGGGTCAACGTGGCATCCTGATGAAGCTACTAGATGCTGTAAGGTGTAAGGAGAGGTCAGCTTTATTAATCCTGCATACACATTTCCTGTATTTTCTGGTCGTATTCCAATAAAGAGACGGAGATAGAATCATATATGGTCATTAAACCATTGCTAAAACAATGGTAAGCATGTTTAATGTAATGGTGGCTTAAGACTTTTGCACAGCACTGTATCTGTGACGAGGTGTCTCTGATCTTCCCCACGTCACAAACCCAGCCCCATTCCTGATTGAGTCCTGAAACCTCAACAAACTGGACGGACAGTTTTTGAGCACTGGTTTATGGTGCTCCACCACTCCAGTTCGTACCCCACCTCTGGTAAGGTGAGGCTGCATGTTGAGCTCACCTTTTTCCAGGTCTTAAACAGGGATAAACCCATCAGGTTCTGGCCCCTAAGAGAACAAGAAATAGGGATTGGAAAGGACTAAAAGGGGTAGGGGTTTCTGAAGGACCAGGTGTACTGTAGTGTGCAAAAATCTTAGGCCACCATTAGATTTGTTCCTATAGAAATTGTAAAGTGAGCATATATGTAATTATTTTTGATCTGATTTATTAGAACACAACCAGATATCCAAAATATAGGAATGTTGTATGCAGTATTAAACAACTGATTAAAAAATAGGAAAAAATGCTTCTATAGGCTACACATTTGTCCTGACAAATCGATCGTGAGTAAAATTTATTGGAAACCGAGGAGTTTATTATACACTATATATATATATATAAAAAATAGCGTAAGTATCTGAACATTCTTAAAACATGACTGCAACTTTTCCACACTACATTTCCCATCACTCATCACACCCTTTGTATTGTATTCAATGTTTTTATTTACTTAGTTTGTTATTAATTTGATAGATTAGTTTGATTCTTACATTTATCATCCAAGTCCCCTTTTTTGAGTCTTGGTTTCTTCCTCATAACGTTTAGGGAGTTTTTCCTTGCCACTGTCGCCTTAAGCTTGCTCAATTTGGGCTTGGCCTTAGATCTAAAATTGTAAAGCTGCTTTGAGACAATTCTCCATTGTAAAAAGGGCTATAGAAATAAATCTGTCTCGACTCCCTACGTCATGCACTGCGGCGTTCCCAAACGTCTGCTTCTATAAACCGGTCCAGTCATTGGTTTACACTGTTGCTGCGTGTGTGTTTCAGTGCGGTACTACAGCGTGATGTGGTGCAAGGCTTCATCCAGGAAGCACAAGCTCTGGGAAGGTGATGCTGTACTCGTGGCCAGAGGGCGCAGCGTTGTCCTCAAAGACATGGAAGGACGGGATATTGGACGAGGTGAACTCACAGCTGAAGACACATTCTTCAGTTGTGTTCAGTTTTGGCCAATTTGGTATTTTTGTCTATTTCTATTGTCTGCTATTGGTCTGTCAGGGTAAACGGGAGCTGAGTGTCGCCTGGTTTGTAATGTTATCGTATTTATGAATGTATGAATGTGTGTTTCAGGCTCCGGCTACAAGGCGTCTGAGCTGGAAAGCCTGTGTGAAGGCCAGACGCTAATGGTAGGAGGGAAGCAAATCGAGGTAATGGGGATCGTCTCGGATGAAGACTATGCCAAAGGGCGTTGCTTTCAAGACGCTGTTGTGGAAACTCTTGGACAGAGTACGCCTACAGCACCAAGCCAACCCCTAAAGGCCAAACCGTTTGCCAAACCAGCACTGAAGGACACGTCCATCAAAAGGGCTGACCCTGAGGGACCTGTCTGCAAACCCAGACATGACCCCAACAGCCCAGGTACGTTCAGTCGCATGAGAGAACCGTCATGTCTTTTCTTTTGTTTTGCAAAAAAGTTGATATTAATAAATATAAAAGATGTGCATGCTATTTTTTTTTGTCTGGATGTATACTGTGCCATATTAAGGCTACACATATGTAATAAAAGCCATTTTCGTGATGTATTTTAATATACTTTTGGGATGTTTTTCCTCTCCCAAGATCTTTTTCAAAACACAAAGGGTTATATTGATCTATTAAAACCACACACAAAAGCACAAAGAGCGTACTTAATTGCTAAAAAGTCTGTAACCCTTGGGAACTGACTTCTCACCATGTGGCCATGGGGTACAGGGTTGCAGTCTCACTGCCTGCCCTAAAATGCAGGGGTGTGTAAAGTATTGCTCCATCTGTGGACTACATTTGTTTAGAAATTAAATTCATGACTAAATTTGTCACTATCGAACCATGGTAATGAACTTCTATAATACAGAGGGTTATGTGAACCTCTTAAGATCGTTTCTACTCCTTCCTCTGAAGATTTATTTTACATAAATGAATTAATTATACTGAATAATATTTTTGAAGTCCCATTCATAAGATTCGACCAAGATCAGAACTAATTCTTTATTTTTAAAATGCATGCAGTTGATAAATTTAAACAGTGAAAGTGAGCCTGTATTTAACCAATTAATTGTATTATTATTATTATTATTATTATTATTATTATGCCAGTGCTTTTTTTCCTGCAGTATTTTTGGTAGTGACTGCTCTGTTTTAGTTAAAGGAATCTAAAAAGATTGCTTAAAAAACAAAGATGACAAAAATTACAGACAATATTTACATAAATTAAAATTTAGGATTAGGGTTTGGGACATACATTTCCAAATAGAAATAACCTTATAAATGATGATTTTGTATATATTTAGAGTACTATCTCACTATCTCACTTGGTACATGAACTATTTCTGTAGAATGATCCATCTATACTGTAGGTTTTATACATGAATACAATAAACAAAGTACAGGTAACACACTTACACTCATATGGTGTATGGATTAGGTGTAATAGTAGACGTGTTGTATTTGGTATTGAACATACCCTTTGAATTCACCCAGCATTCAAATCTCATCTTTGATAAATTACTGGCCTCTGGAATGAATATGCATTCAAATTTAGATGTGCATATCTATCTTCTATGTCTTATTAGGAGCTCTGGTGATGCCCCGGCCCTCTGCTAAGCACCAGTGGCTTTGGAATAAAGCTGGCCTCCCTCTGGTGGATGTAGTGGTGGACCCTCATCTGACCAATCATCTGCGGCCACATCAGAGAGAGGGCGTGGTCTTTCTTTATGAATGCCTCATGGGAATGAGGTGGGAAGCCTTTTTGTGTTTTGTGGCCTTACAGAAGGAACCCAGTGACTGGACATACACTGCTTTAGCATTACCTTGTCATTCCAGCCAGCCAGTGGTTTTATGCCTGAGAATAATGTCATGTAGGTATTTATGTAGGGGTAAAGAATAATGTCGCAAAGATTTTTATGTACGGGACAGTGGTGGGACGGCTGTTAGAATCTGAGCCCCAGAACTGGCAGGATGAAACTGTAGGACGGCTGTGTCTGAGGGAAGGGAGGGGGGCTGATTGGGGCAGCAACAGTGAGCCCAGCCCAGCCCTACGAAGGACTGGCAGCCCATGTACTCCTGACCAGGACAAGCTGGGGCGGAAACACCATGTCTGCTGTATACCTTATGCAATAATATTATAGGAAATAATCTACAGTGGTGCTTAAAAGTTTGTGAACCCTTTAGAATTTTCTGCATAAATATGATCTAAAACATCATCAGATTTTCACACAAGTCCTAAAGTTAGATAAAGAGAACCCAGTTAAACAAATGAGACAAACATGTTATACTTGGTCATTTATTTATTGAGGAAAATGATCCAATATTACATATTAGTGAGTGGCAAAAGTATGTGAACCTCTAGGATTAGCAGTTCATTTGAAGGTGAAGTTAGTGAGGTGTTTCAATCAATGGGATGCCAATCAGGTGTGAGTGGGCACCCTGTTTTATTTAAGAACAGGGATCTATCAAAGTCTGCTCTTCACAACACATGT